>JARYGA010018726.1:0-84003 GCA_030545235.1 Helianthus tuberosus
GCAATCAAACGGCACCTAGTATAGGTAACTATGTTAATAAACCGGACCTATCTCGGAAGACTGGGTAGCATTAGGGTTTGTAAACCAAATGAGTGTCGGAACTCACGTGATATGGTTTAACAAAGCCTACATGCTAAATGAAACTTAACATAATTGTTTACGACCCATTACGACCCGTTTAGGAAGCTTATGCTACTTTAACGTGTCGTGCGCGTGAAACGCGTTCGGACCGCCTAACTAGTCCTATGACAAGTATTATATGCCTAAACATGTTACATAATCAGTTATGTGACAAAAGTTTAGGTTACATATGCTAAATTACCAATTATGTATGAAAAGGGTATTCTGGTAATTTACCTAAGGCATATAAACTACCTATCATACAACTTCTTACACGTCGTGACCATAAGGTATAACCTCGGAAGGTTATTCCCTACACTATGGTCACCTAATGTATTTGGTCGGATCCTAATGATCGACCAAACTGGGTCGGGTTCGAAGGTATAGGCGATTTATTAGATCGCCTACCCTACGACCCTAGACAACGTGGTAATCAGTAGGCATAGTCCCAAGGGACTATGACCATCGTGATTACAATCACGTTGCGAAGTTCTAACGAACTTCGCATTGACCATCACAGGTCAACGCTGAAAGTCAAACAAAGTTTGACTTTCTGACTCGAAAAGCAGTAAAAATAAGGAAAAGAACGAAAGAATACTTACGAAGGGTCCCCGAATGCTAATCTAGATCAGTATAGTTCAGGTATGAAACAAGGTTTCAACTTAGAACACAACTAATAAGATTCTAGTGCTTAAAAACAATGAAAGGCATGGGGTATATATAGTTTTCGGGTAACCGTTAGGATCGTTTCTTGAATAACGTGATCGAATCTCGTGCGTACACTTGTCGGAATGTTATGGTGCCACAAATGCTCCTTATCTTAGTGACACATCAACTTAAAACATGTGGTTAAGAATCAATTAGTTGCAACTTGTAATTAGAAACATTGAATCTGCCCAGATAGTCAGCCGCGTAGCGCGACGGATAAGCCCTATGGGCTCGCGCTACGCTAGCACTCATCCTGAATCAGAAAGTTTCAATTTTGGCAGCAATGGTCCCTGCACGTGTTTAAGGCCTTTTTCGACGCGTTTGAACCCCGTTAACCTCATTTCAAGGCTCTAAAATGTAGTTAAAGTATAGGGAACTCAAAACATACTCAAAAATATGCCGGATGATGGTTCGTTTGGTCGTACGAACGCGATGTTCGCTTAATTACGACGGAATGCGCATAAGCGCGAAAAACGATCCAAATGACGCGACGAATGGATTTTTCTTATGGTGAACACTAAAATAAAATATAGTCATGCTTACATAAATTTTTGGATGTCCAGATGTATTCAGAACGTAAGTTATGCGCGAAAATGCAAACTTGTGCACTTTTTGACACTTTTAGTCCCTGAATGTCCCAAAAGTTTATTTTAGCACACCAAACCCCTCAAAGCCTATTTTTAAGCTATGTAAAGGATATTTAAGGTGTGTTTAACTTATGGTCATGTTCCGGAATGTTCGTTACAGTTCAAATTGACATACTTTCGCAGTTTGTCATATTTAGTCCCTGTAAGCGAATTAACTTGTTTTTGCCATACCAAAGCCTTCAAAACTTATTTCTAAGTTATGTAAAGGTTATTCAAGGTATGTTGAGTATATGTTGATGTTCCAGAGTATTTCTCGCATTAAACTGAGTACGTTTACGGACTAGTTTGCGTATAACTCTCCAGAAAGCGATGTAGAGTTTGAAATTACATAAAAGTCAAAACATGAAAAATGTATAACATAACAAAACAAACATTGGGATCAATTAACATTGTTTTATTGATAACAGAACTGTTCATAGTGATTACAAGCACAGTTGTTACAACTGGGCCGGCCGAACATCCCTGGGCCAAAGCCCACTCCTGACGAAAACACCTGATTTCGTCGAAGAGGTGGGTGTTTTCGAGGGTGGGTGTTTTCGTCGTACAGGTTAGGGGCGAAATCCCTTTGGTTTTCATCATGAACATTTAAAATATGTATATATATGCATATATTACTAGCACATCAAATAACTCACAAAGTTTCATGCTTAACCTTTAACCAATTAATACTAATCAGCAATATGAAATCAAATAATCAGGTGCACATAACAGAACGCAACGAAATAAGAAACGTAGTTGTGAGGAAGGACTTGAAAACTCGGGTTGTCACATTCACATTCCCAAGTAAATTCTGGTCCATGTTTAGATTCCCAACGAACTTTGACAAGTGGAATGCGCTTGCGTTTGAGCCATTTGACTTCACGTTCCATGATTTCCACAGGTTTCTCAACGAAATGCATCGTATTATCAATACGAATTTCATCAAGCGGTATGTGGAGGTTCTCATCAGCTAAACACTTCTTGAGATTGGACACGTGAAAGGTTGGATGAACATTTCCAAGTTCAGGAGGTAACTCAAGTCTGTAGGCTACCTTTCCAATTCTTTCGACGATATTGAACGGTCCAACATATCTAGGTGCAAGTTTTCCTGTCTTTCCAAATCTGATCACCCCTTTCCAAGGTGAAACATTGAGTAGAACGCGATCACCGACTTGGAATTCCAAGGGCTTGCGTCTTCGGTCCGCGTAACTCTTTTGATGGCTTCTAGCTGTCTGAAGGTTATCGCGAGCTTTCTTAACCTTATATGTTGTCTCTAGAACGATGTCAGGTCCAGTACGCTGAGCCTCACCAATCTCATTCCAGCAGACTGGTGAACGACATTTTTGACCATATAAAGCTTCGAAAGGAGCCATGTTGATGCTGGAGTGATAACTATTGTTGTAGGAGAATTCAATCAATGGAAGATACGAATCCCAACTACCACCAAAATCAATCACACAAGCTCTAATCATATCCTCCAATGTCTGATTGTTCTTTCAGATTGACCATCCGTTTGCGGATGATAAGCTGTGCTCAAATTGAGTTGGGTTCCCATAGCAGATTGCATGGTCCTCCAAAAGCGAGATGAGAATCGAGCATCTCTGTCAGAAATAATGTTTAGAGGAACACCATGTCAGGATACAATCTCATCCACATAGATTTTAGCCAGCTTGTCGGCAGATAGATCCTCAAGGATCGGCAAGAAATGCGCTGACTTGGTAAGACGATCAACAACTACCCAAATAACATCATGACCTTTCTGAGTGCACGGAAGTTTGGTAATAAGATCCATAGCAGTGTTTTCCCATTCCCAAACTGGAATCTCTGGTTGCTCCAATAATCCACTGGGATGTTGATGTTCAGCCTTAACCTTAAGACAAGTAAGGCATTTGGATATGTATAAGGCAATGTCTTTCTTCATACCAGGCCACCAATACTGAGTACGAAGATCCTTATACATTTCATCTGCACCAGGATGAATTGAATAACGAGACTTATGAGCTTCGTCCATAAGCAAGGTGCGGAGATTGTCTTGACTTGGGACCCATAAACGATCCATGAAATAATACAATCCATTGTCTTTTAGCTTGAGATCAGGCTTAATATGAAATGGTAATTCCTTACCCATCAAATCTTGTGAAACACAAGTATGTTGAGCCTGAGAAATGCGGGATTGAATATCAGATCGAACTTGAACACAATGAAGCTTGACATGCTCTTTACGACTCAAAGCATCAGCTACAACATTCGCCTTGCCAGGATGGTAGTGAATTTCGCAGTCATAGTCGTTTAGAAGTTCAACCCAACGTCGTTGCCTCATATTAAGTTCTTTCTGGTTGAAAATATGCTGAAGACTTTTGTGGTCAGTGAAAACCACACATTTTGTACCATACAAGTAGTGTCTCCAGATTTTGAGAGAGAATACAAGTGCACCTAACTCAAGATCCTGAGTCGTATAGTTCTTCTCGTGAACCTTCAACTGTCTCGATGCGTAAGCTATGACTTTGTTCCTTTGCATGAGAATACAGCCAAGACCTAATTTGGATGCATCACAATACACGACAAAATCGTCATTGCCCTCAGGCAAAGATAGAATAGGTGCATCATAGAGTTTCTGTTTCAGGGTCTGAAAAGCTTCTTCCTGTTTGAATCCCCATTCAAAGGGCTTGTTCTTTTGAGTTAGTGCAGTAAGAGGAACTGCAATCTTAGAGAAGTTTTCGATGAAGCAGCCGTAATAACCCACGAGACCAAGAAAAGAACGAACTTCGGTGGGTGTGGTCGGCGTATCCCAGTCCTTAATCGCACTGATCTTGGAGGGATCTACATGAATACCTTGTTCGTTGATGATATGTCCCAAAAATTGAACTTCTTTAAGCCAAAATTCATACTTGGAGAATTTAGCAAAAAGTTGCTCTTTCTTTAGGAGTTCCAAAGTAAGACGAAGATGTTGCTCATGATCGGCTCGAGTCTTAGAATAGATCAAGATGTCATCAATGAAAACGATGATGAACTTATCCAAATAAGGCTTGCAGACCCTATTCATCAAGTCCATGAAAACAGTAGGAGCATTAGTCAAACCGAATGGCATGACTGTGAACTCATAATGCCCATATCTAGTGTGGAAAGCAGTCTTGGGAATATCTTCTTCAAGCACACGAAGTTGATGATACCCAAAACGTAGATCAATCTTTGAAAAACAAGTAGCACCCTGTAACTGATCAAAGAGATCATCAATGCGAGGTAGGGGATATCGATTCTTGATGGTAAGTTTGTTAAGCTCACGATAATCGATGCACATCCTGAAAGATCCATCCTTTTTCTTGACAAAAAGAACAGGAGCACCCCAAGGTTAAAAGCTCGGACGGATAAAACCTTTGTCAGAAAGCTCTTGAAGTTGCTTAGATAACTCTTGCATCTCCGATGGTGCAAGACGATACGGAGATCTAGCGATAGGATTTGCACCAGGTACTAGATCAATACAGAACTCGACTTGGCGTGCCGGGGGTAAACCAGGTAATTCTTCGGGAAAAACTTCAGGATAATCCTGAACAACAGGGATATCTTGAATAGTCTTACCTTTGCCTTTATCTACTACAACATGTGCCAAGAAGGTAACATAGTTCTTTCGCAGATACTTTCAAGCTCGAGTACAAGACATAAGCTTGAGACTACTAGCAGGTTTCTCACCACGAACCTCTAAAATCTCTCCAGTCGAAAGCGGCACAGAACAGTCTTCTCAAAACAAACTACCTCTACGTGATGCTTGGCTAACCAATCCATTCCCACTATAACGTCGAAGCTTCCAATTTGCATAGGCGTGAGGTCGATAGGAAAAAGATGGTTATTTAGGTTCAACTGGCAGTTTCGAAAAACAGAATCGAGTATAACGGGTTCACCACTAGCTACCTCTACTGTCAAGGGCTTTCCTAGTTTTGTTCTAGTCATGCATAGAAAAGGCTCGAAAGATAAAGACAAAAAACTCTTATCGGCACCCGAAGCAAACAGAACAGAAGCAGGCTGATTATTTACAAAGAACGTACCGTTCACCACCACGTTGTCTGTTCGTGCCTCGTTAGCATTCATATTAAAGACTCGTCCATGAGCCTGCACCTGATTAGCATTAACCAACCTTGGACACTGATTGCGATAGTGGGTCAAATCCCCACAATTGTAGCACGAACCAGGAGGATAATGAGGTCGTGCAGCTTGAGCCTGTTGAGCAGGCTGCTGAGCAGCTTGTTGAGCTGGGTTACGAGCAGCAGCTTGATTTGGAGCAAAATGGCAAACATCGGAAAGATGACCCGATTTTCCACAATTAGCACATAAACGACACTGATCTTGCGGTTAATGGTGACTATTGCATCTGTTGCACAATGGTGCATTACCAGCATACTGTCTCTTTGCTGGTGGTTGTGCGGGTTGGTTGGGAGCAGCCTGGTTGGCTTGAGTAGTAACAACGAAATTCTGAGAAGCCTTGCGCTTCTTAGACCTCCTTGCTGTCACACCCCGACCGCGTATAACATGCAACCGCGGCGGAAACGTCGGGGAGTGTTGTAACAGAATTAATTATTTCACAACCATGGCACTCAAAGTTATATTTTATTCATAAACAAAAGGAGTACATTGTCTTAAAACAACTGAACAATGAGTACATAATGTTATTTAAACTATTTCTATCTTTATTTTAAGTCTCTAAGGCACCGGTCCGTCCTAGTATGTCCTGCTCAAACCTATGCACCATTTCCTGAAACACATGTGAAAATAGGTACGTCAGCATAAAAATGCCTGTGAGATACATAGGTTTTATGAAAATAGGATTCATGACTTAAGTTTAAAGAAATGTTTAAGAAAAGTCAGTCATGATCTTTGTAAAATGTTTTGTTTTATAAATCATTTGAAAATCGATGAATAAGTAGATGATATGAAAAAGGATAATATAAGGTTAAATGAATAATCAAGTAAAATGAGTTTTGTATAAAATAAGTTGTTTGTAGAATAATGTCTTGTGAAAAATATGTTATTTGTATAAAATGTTATATGTCTAAATTGAAATGATTCAAATAACGCTACGATATGTAATACCATACAAGCACTTATATATAGGAAGTACCAGCGGCGTATCCACCATGCTTGTATCATATTACACACGCCTCGTTACTTAAATCACTTTACCCAAACAAACCACCAATGTAAATTGCCCATGTCTAAACCATTTGTCATATGTCTTTGTGTAAAACGATGTCAAAATGTCTATGTCAAAATGTAGTTCGTGAAATATGTATAACAATATCAAAATGTCTATGTCAAATGTCAATCATGTAATGTGTAAACAAAAATGTCATGTATGGCAAGTGAAATATATCAACTACCATAGGTAAAATGTACAAAACAAGATATTCAAGTAATTCAAGGTTATGTTTTGTAGAAAGACTACATGCTATACTGATACGAACATCTATGCGGTATTGTAAAAATGCATACATTCTAGCCTTGAGACTGTGGCGATAAACCTTTAAACAAATTAAAGGTTCATCTGAGTTATGTATTCGAATTCGGTCATTCCTTCCATCCAAACATACCTAGGATGTCAGGAACGGGAGTTGTCAATTCCTATGGTACCATTACCTACTAACGAGTGGCGTAGCTAATGTTAATGAATGTATTTTTGTCCCATTTGAAACAAACCAAATGTCATACCAAAATGTAAGCATGTGAAAATAATGCACTAAGTATGCAATCAAATGAATATACATAGCGTGAAATGTAATGTAAAAATACTGTACTAAGTATGCACACAATGGAGATACGTAGCATAAAATGTAATGTAAAACAATGTACTAAGTATGCATGCAATGGACATACATAGCATAAAAAGGTAATGAAATCATGTACTATAATGTACTAATGAACATAACAAGCATATGATATGAAAGCATGGAAAGCATGAAAGTAACAAGTAGGCACATGTGTTTCACCCCAAAAATGTTTGGAACACAGTAAAAGAGGGGTCTATGTACTCACAGAGACACCTTGAAAACATTTAAAAGAGGGGGTTCTATGTACTCACTTGAGATTGCTTAGTAGTCCTTGAGCAACAACCAAATAATGCTAGAGATTTCAGAATCAAACGGCACCTAATATAGGTAACTACGTTAATAAACCGGACCTATATCGGAGGATCGGATAGAACGAGGGCTCGTAAACCAAATGAGTATGGGAACTCATGTAGTATGGTTTAACAAGGCCTACATACTAAATGAAACCTCACCTAAGTGCTTACGACCCATTACGACCCGTTTAGGTAGCTTATGCTACTTTAACGCATAGTTCGCGTAAAACGCGTTCGGATCGCCTAACTAGCCCTATGACAAGTAAGACATGCCTTAACATGTTTAATATGGTTATTAAATCAGTTTAGATACCAAAAGTTATGTTACATATGCTTAAAATGAATTTTGGCGTAAAAAGGGCATTTTGGTAATTTACCTAAGGCATATAGACTACCTATCATACAACTAGCTAAACGCCGTGACCATAAGGTATAACCTCGGAAGGTTATTCCCTATATACTATGGTCACCTAATGTGTTTGGTCTGATCCTAATGATCGACCAAATGGGTCGGGTTCGAAAGTATAAGCGATTGTTTAGATCGCTTACCTTTACGACCCTAGACAAGCACAAAACTAAAAGTGACGAGCTAAGCATGTTAAAACATGCTTAACTAAGTTTAGAAAACAGGTTTGGTATCAAAACAAACGGTTTTGATACCTAAGAGTAGTTTGGTTACAAAATACGCAAGAATATGTATTCTGGCCGAAACTACGACTCGTCACTGAGCCTAGATAACGTCGTAATCAGTAGGTATAGTCACTAGGGACTATAACCATCGTGATTACGCTCACGTTATGAAGTTCAAACGAACTTCGTATTGACCATAAACTGGTCAATGCAGAAAGTCAAACAAAGTTTGACTTTCGGACTCTAAAAGCGATAAAAGAACGAAGGAACACTTACAAAGGGTCCCCGCAAGATTGAACTTCCGAGTATTCTCAGGTATGAAGTGTTAAAACACCCCAACTTAGAGAAAAAACTCAGAATTCAAGTGGGTTTTGCAATGGGGATGGATGGGTATTTATAGGATTCGTAGAGCCTTTAAGATCATTTCTTGGAAACCGTGATTCAATCTCAACCCTCCACCTCAAGACCCTGGTTTTTGAAAACCATTTGAGCCCATTGTATTGCCCCAAAACCATGTGCAAAGTGAAAGGGACCAGATGCAATGTTTCAGCAAGTTTCTGCTGTCTGGGGACTGCTTGCGCACCGTAACACTAATAGTGTTGAGGTGCGCAAGGACCAACTTTCACAAAATTACACTTTTGGTCCCTGTCATGCATTTAAGTAATTTCTGACACGTTTAAGGCCCGTTAACCCCATTTCAAAGCTCTAAAATGAAGTTAAAGTATAGGGAACTTAAAATGTGCTCAAAAATATCTCTGATGTCGGTTCGTTTGGCTGTAGGGTTGCGTTGTTCGCTTAATTACGACGGAATGCGCATAAGTGCGAAAAACGATCCAAATGACGCGACGAATGGATTTTTCTTATGCCAAACACTAAAATAAAATATTTTAGTGCTTACATAAATTTTTGGATGTTCGGATGTATTCAAAACGTAAGTTATGCGCGAAAATGCAAACTTGTGCGCTTTTTGACGCTTTTAGTCCCTGAATGACCGAAAAGTTTATTTTAGCATACCGATCACCTCAAAGCCTATTTTTAAGCTATGTAGAGGATATTTATGGTATGTTTAACTTATGGCCATGTTCTGGAATGTCTGTTTCAGTACGAATTGGCATACTTTCACAGTTTGTCAATTTTAGTCCCTGAAGGCGAATTAACTTGTTTTTGCCATACCAAAGCCTTCAAAACTTATTTCTAAGTTATGTAAAGGTTATTTAAGGTATGTTAAGTATATGTTGATATTCCGGAGTATTAGTCACGTTAAACTGATTATGTTTACACACCAGTTTGTGTATAACTCTCCAGAAAGCGATGTAAAATTTGAAATTGAACAAAAGTCAAAACATGAAAAATGTAAAACATAACCAAACAAACATTGGGATCAAATAACATTGTTTTATTGATAACTGAACTATTCATAATGATTAAAAGCACAGATGTTACACTTGCAGACCCAGTTTTCTTACCCTTCTTGTTCTCAACCTTATCAGACGACTGTTTCTTATCATTGTCACCTTTCCTGTGAAGCTTCCCCTTTCTGATCTGCGACTCAGTCAAAGTCGCAGCTAACTCGATTGCCTGACGAACTGTGGTAGGGTTGCTACCAGTGACGATGTCTTGCACGGAGTCAGGTAAGCCATCAACATATCTCTCGATAGCTTTCTCGAGTTGGGTAACCACTGTAGGGCATAACAAACTTAGCTCCTCGTATCTGTCGGTATAAGCCTGATGCTCACCACTGTCCTGCTTCAAATCATCAAACCCCCTTTCTAAAGCCCTGAGTTCATGACGAGGATATAATTCCCTCATCATTAAAGCCCTAAGCTCTGCCCAGGTCTGTGCTAAAGCGACATCAGCACCACGATCCCTCATGCATCAGTCTGTGTATAACTTCTCAGAAAGCGATTTAAAGCTTGAAATCGAATTTGAATCAAATCATAAAATTGTCAAATACAAATACACAAATAATAACACCAAAATATATCGTTTTATTGATAATTGATATTTTTTACATCGTACTTTGTTTACAGAGCACAAATGTCACATAATGCTTGATAAGTCGTAAGATAAGCGGTCTTAACAACCGCTTAGACTTTCGAACCCGACCCGTTTGGTCGATCGTTAGGATTCAACAAAGTACATTTAGTGACCGTAGTTGTATAGGGAATAACATTACGTGGTTATACCTTATGGTCACTTAGTTTAATTAGTTGTATGATAGGTAGTTTATATACCTTATGGTCACGTGTCAAAAATGCATCAAAAACCATGTTTTGCATATTTTAGAGCCTCTAAATTCCAGCTTATTCCAGCTGTTCCACTCATTTGCACATGGTTTTAATGAAACTAGGGGCTCCCATGGTTTCACAAAACCATGGGCACATGTGTACGGATGAGATCGAAGCTCGTTTTATGATGAACGATCTTAACGGTTGTCCAAAAACTATAAATACCCCATCCATCTCATTGTTGCAACTCACATTTGATCTGATATTTCTCTAAGTTGAGGTGCTTTCACTTCATACCTGATGTTTTGGTCAAAAATTACCGAAGCAATTTAGTGATCAAATTAGTTAAGTGAGGTAGTGTGCTAAAAAGTGTGTTGAAAATATGCTGGTTAAGTTGTTTGGAAAAACAGTATTCAGGATACGGCTCAGGATATTGAGCTGTATCTACGATCAAACAATGAGCAAAAAGTAAAGGAAATGACACGAGATGTACGAGGAAAGCCCTTGATCAATCTAGATCGCTGGCATAAAACCTCGGGAGCTGACAATCGCAGCTGCCTAGTTCTTCTTATTACTTCAAACGTCAGGATACAGTGCAGGGTATTGACCAGATCGCTAAGTGTTACAATGCTTTTGTGCGAAAATGAAAATTGCTAGAGAACAAGTGTAAGAGTGTAGTGAGTGTTGATGTGATGTCCTATTCGATCTGATATACCCACCTATTTATAGTAATGAATTACAAACGAAAATTCCTATAAACATGGGATGCTCCGAATATTCCAATGTTAACGTTGTAGACCGAGTAATGTGGCTTCAACGTCTTTATTTGAACGACTTGGACCGAGTCTTCTGCAGAATGAGTCCTTGTGAACGTTGCTGGCTTCTAACCCGCGTACCTGCACACAATCCGTTAGTGATCCTGAGGATATCATTTAGGATATTACCAATATCCTGAATCAGCACCCCGGATGTGAACTGATATCATATAACCAAGATATAACCCAAGATATTTCTCAGGATATGTCTCAGAATTCTACCCACAACAATTGTCCCCAAAAATGTTACCATTTAGTATCCTGCAACTAACTGTTACATTTTTCACGGAGATCGAGGCAATTAGGAGATAAGACCCATGATGTGACCGTTTGCAACTTACTCAGCCTATATTTACTCATTACACCCTATATCTCCTCATCCCCATTTCTTTTAATCAATACCGATAAGAAAAAAAGGTAAACATTCTCTCTCTAATCTTCATCTTCATCCTTCTTTTCCGGTCAAAAAAATTCAAGCGATCAAATGCCGAGACAAACAAGATCCAGTTCCGGTGATTCGGCTCCCACATTCATCCAACAAAACTGTATTTCGACCGTTTGACCGGGAAATACGATCGGCCTTGAAATCCTCCGGCATCTTCCCGGAAGGAACTGTATTTCGACCATTTGACCGGGAAATACGATCGGACATGGTCTCCGGCGAGTTGTTGTGCTTTAACGCCTTTCCTTTCACCTTAGGGTTACGGTTCCCCTTTCCTGATTTCATCACCGAGTTTTTCAAAATTACAAAAATCTCTTTTAGCCAAACAATGCCAATGCTTTGGCGCGTTCTGTTTGTTCTTGATCAGATCAAGAAAAACCACATTCCTGATCTTTCTGTCCATGATCTCCCCCTAGCTTATTGACTTAGATGCCACGGATCTAGTAGATTTTTGTTTTATTCCACCTCCGGCGACCCGCTGATACTTCGTGCCACCAGGAACGAGGAGGGTTGGCAATCCAAGTTCTTCTTTGTAAAAAGGGACTCAATCCCTGGTGGAACGGAATATCCGGTGAAATGGTTGAAAAAGGGTAGATTTAGGGTTTAAGGATGATCCTGCCTCTTATCTTGCTCCATATCCTGAACTGATCAACTTTCTTTTTTCTGTTGTGCACGCAACTGATTTTAGGAAGATTGCACCTCCCCTTGTTGACTCACAGAAAAGGATTGACGCCATCAGACTCCTTCCAGAAGCTGAAAGAAGTTTCAACCCATCTCCAGCAACTCCAAGTCCTCTTTCTAGTGCAAACATGTCTGGTAAGGATCCTGTAAAATATCCTGTACATACATGTTTTTATTTGATATACTTAGGAGAAATTTTACTCTCTGTATACAAACTCCAGCAAGGTTCCAGTCTACCTAGACCTTGAAGAACTTGACAGCTACCCTACTCCAGTCACAGTCAAGAAAGAGACCCCCGCTGCCACCAGCTCAAAGCCACTCCCGGCTCCTAAGGCTAATCCGAGGACCCGTGCTTCTTTAAAAAAGAGGAAAGGTCCTGAAGTCAGTGCACCAGGTCCAAAAGGGTTCTCCTATGATGAACTCAGCTTTTCTGACTCCTTAGAGCCAATGACATCCTTCCTCAACAAGGTAATATCCTGCTACATATCCTGCACATATATCCTGATAGGATATCCAGACAGGATATCCTGGTTAATATATTCTGACTCATACCTGAATTTGATGTGCAGGGCCTCTAGCATTTGTTCCACCTGTACAACGATGCCTGTGGTACTGCTGCACTCCATGAAGCCAGGATTAAACAGCTCGAAAGTACCATTTCCAACCAAGGTACCATTGCTGAAGCAAAGACCCGGCACTACGAGGGCATGCTGAAGAAGGTCACCCAAGTTGCTGAGCTCAAACTTGCCACTGTCCAAATGGATCACGAGCAGGCCATGGTTTCTTTCCGGGAAGGAATCAAAGCCTCTGCTATCATCTCCCTGCTACAAGCTCGCATCAAGATGGCCTACGAGGCCAAGGAGACAGGCCTTATATGCCCATCCTGGCTGGTGGAATCCTGGGTGGCTAAGCTGAAGGAGCTTGGGGGCAAAGCTGTGCCACTTCCTGCTGAAGCTGGTGAATCCTCAAAGTCGGCAGAGGTGGCAGATGAGGCTGGAGACAAAAAGGATGCTGGAGCGGATGCTAGGGTGGATGCTGGTGAGGATGCTGGTGAGAAGGCAGAGAAGGCTGGAGAAGATGCCGCTGTGTGAGGGCATTCAAGTGGGCAATGATGGATATACGTGCCAAGGCCGGAGCCTACCTTTTTAAATTTGAGTGTTGGTCTGTAACTCAAAACAATTTACTTTTCCTGCATTTTACTTTGCTGCACTTGAACAATATGATGACCAAAGGTGGAGGGATCCTGAGTTTCAGGACGAAGCCCTTGGTCATCACCGTTAGTATGTTTTTCTTTTGAACAATATAACATTTGGAGGTGGATGGGTCTCAGTTTGAGACAAAACCTTCAACTGTTAGGTAAATATGGTAAGAAACTAATTGTGCTCTTGGTGGATGGTCCTTGGTTTAAGGTGAAACCAAGAGCACATCTTTTGATATGTTAATAATATAACCTTCCTTTTGACCTTACCATTCTTGTTATTAGTGTACAAATTTTACTTATGAAAACTGTTTTATTCGAACATTCTTGGGAATATTATGGGAACACATTCTGAGAATATCCTGACAAGTATCCTAAGTGATATCCTGGTCAGGACATTGTCATATATAAAAACTTAAGTCATTCGAAAAAAGGAGAGATCATACCAAAGAATCTTAGAGAGTCAATCCCAATCTTCCACCTTAGGAATGTCCCCAGTGCAAACTTGGATCCATCCTTTGAATAGTTTAATGTATGTCCCCTGTGTTTGACACATAAATGCAAATGTATTCACACTTTGGCTTGAATAAGTTCCGAATACCATGAGGCAAAACCCTTAATATCCTGAAATGAATCCTTAGCATACTGGGGATAAACCCTTAGTATCCTGGGGATAAACCCTGATATCCTGGGGACAAACCCTTATATGCTGGGGATAAACCCTGAGTTTCATGCGCTACAGGCGAGAGTGTATAAACTCCAAATCTTAGAAAGGTGAAAACCTTTAAACCTTAGAGAGTATGAAAATACCCTTTCGTGAGAGAGGGTGATCAATCCTCATATACCTTCAGGATCCAGGATATAGCCAACAGTAACGAAATTGTCAGCCACTTTTACATGAACTGGTCCCGCTACCTTGAACTATACCTAGATAACTTGCGCTCCAGGCGAGGTGTTTAAACCCAATTCGAAAGAAAGGTGAATACCTTTAAACCTTTGAAGGGATCAGTTCCTTTAAACGTGAGAGAGGGGGCCAATCCTCTAATCTTTCGAGTTATCCTGAGTGCATATCCTGAAGTTATATCTTGAAACGTATGCTGTAAAACAACTGTAAACTAAGGTGGGTGTTAGCTTGGCCAACACCCCTCCGATGCTTAAGTCAGTATTGGGTTCAAGATTATAAACAAATATATTTAAAAGAGATAGAATACATATCATACTGAGATAGAAATCAAATTCTATTCTTACTTGAAATAGAGCTTTAAGTGTATTGCATTCCCAGATCTCGGTAGCATATCCCCTTCCATATTCTTGAGTCTATATGCTCCTTTCCCTGCTTCTGACTCAACTTCATATGGTCCTTCCCATTTTGGAGCTAGCTTGCCATCGGCAGGGTTAGTGGTATTTTGAAAAGCCTTTCTTAGCACCCAATCACCACTCAAAATCTCCTCGTCCTTATATTCTTGTTATATGCTCCGGATATTCTTTGTTGATATGCTGCCATCCTTAGCCTTGCTGCATCTCTTTTTTCATCTATAGTATCCAAATCTTGACATAAAGCTTCAGGATTCTGTTCAGGATCCTGTAGGATAGATCTTGCAGTAGGTATCACCATTTCCGTTGGAATCATTGCTTCTGCTCCAAATACTAAGGAGAATGGGGTTTGGCCGGTTGCATTCTTCACCGTTGTCCTATCAGCTCACAAAACAAAGGGTAATTCTTCTGCCCATCTTCCTTTTTTGGCTCCGAGTCTCTTCTTTAAGTTATTGACAACTATCTTGTTTGAGGATTCAGCTTGTCCATTCGCTTGAGAATGTACCGGAGTAGACGTGATCATTTTGATTCCCCAACTCTTGCAAAAGTCAGTAGTCCTCTTGCTTATAAACTGGGATCCATTGTCACAAATGATTTCAGCTGGAACTCCGAATCTGGTCAGGATATTCCTCTTTATGAAGGATACTACTTCTTGGTCTCTAACTTGAACAAATGCTTCAGCTTCAACCCACTTAGAGAAATAATCCGTCATTGCTAGCATAAAGACTTTTCCTCCCGGAGCTTTTGGTAACTTCCCTACTATATCCATCCCCCATTTCATGAATGGCCAAGGGGAATCTACAGGATATAGTGGTTCAGCTGGTTGATGTAGTATGTTACTATGCCTTTGACATGCATCACACCTTCTAGCATATTCTGCAGCATCTTTCCTCATTGTTGGCCAATAGTATCCTGTCCTTAATACTTTCGTGAACAATGACCTGCCCCCAGTGTGGTTACCACAATCCCCTTCATGTTTGTCCTGAAGTACTTCTTTGGCTTCAGGATCCTCCAAGCACCTCAAATACGGTCCTGCAAGAGATTTCTTGTATAAAACATTATTTAGAATAGTGAATCGTGATACCTTCATCCTAAATGCCTTAGGATTTTCATCTCCGGGGATGTGTCCTTCATTGAAATATCTTATGATTGGAGCCGTCCAGGATTCAGGATCCTTTTCAGGATACTCTGCTTCAGGATCCTGAATACCAGCTACTTCTTTATCCTAAGGATTCGTTGCAGGATACAAGATATGTAATATTGGTATTTGGGTCCCTTCTGGTATCTTGATCGATGATCCCAGATTTGCTAAGGCATCTGCTTCAGCATTATCCTCCCTTGGTACCTGTTCAATTGTAAAAACATCGAAATATCCTGCTAATTTTTTGAGAATATCGAGGTATTCAATTAATTTCTCACCCTTAACTGCATAGGATCCATTAAAATGGTTAGTAATTAACAAGGAGTCAACATATACTTGCAAATTCTTGATACTCATACTCTTAGCCAACTCTAATCCTGCAATTAAAGCCTCATATTCCGGTTCTTTATTAGTAGTAGGGAATTCACACCTAATAGCCTGGGGTAATATGTCCCCCTGTGGCGATTTTAGTAGTGTTAGGGGTGGATTTCTAAATGATCAGTGATCCTCATTGGCTGTTGGGTTTAGTGATCCTTACTTCTGTTTGAATTGAGTGATCCTCAGAAGTGTTTCAGGATCAGGATCATGGATCACTATAAGGATCCTTGTACTAACGGTTGTTTACCTTGAATTCGAAATTGTTTTGCAGGAGTATGAGCTTGGACTTAGTCTTGTCGATATTCCTGGAGAATATTCTATGTTTATTCACCATTTACGGAGTGTTAGTTAATATAGATATTTTCTATTTTTAAAGGGGTAGCGAGCTAATTAGAAAAACACTTGGCTATTTTTTGGCTACACACACACTCTTACAACTGCTCTCACCAGCTCTCGTTAACTCACTTGGCGATTACACACTTTTCTACACAATACACTATAGTGATCCTTGTACTTAGCTCACTATCATCCGAAGTTGTAATAGATTATTTGTTTAATTTGAGTTCGTGATCGGTAGTTTCCATCACCCGAGGTTTTTTATGCTAGAGATCATTCAATGATCAAGGGCTTTTTCCTCGTATAAATCTTCGTGTCACTTGTTCATTACATTTCAGAGTGATCCTTAGTGTTATTCATTGATTCAAGCATCATACCTCACAACAGAAGTTTGGTTACATTGTCATTGCTTGATTTTTGACCAAAACAGTTTGGCGCCCACCATGGGGCAATTGGTGCTTCATTCCTATAAAGATTCGTGTTTTTGTGGGCATTTCAGTTCGATACAACCAATCAGATGGCTTCCTCAACGAAGAATACTTCAAGTTTGATGCCCTCATTCAGTTCTTCACAAGGCGTTCCTCCTTTGCCTCCACCACCTTCTGGATCCTAGAAGAATGCTGAGAATGCTGCGAAGAAACCAACCCCTATTTTCCAAAAACCACCAACTTCTTCTGTTTCAACTAATCCCACTACTAATGATCTTTATGCTCTGATTTTGCAGATGAGGAATCATGCATAAGAGCAGGACAAAACCAATGAAAGGATCCTCCGGGAAATTGATGAGATCAAGAAACAGAAGAAATCAATGGAGGATCACTCTCCTCTGATGCCAAGGTCGCTGAACTTCGACACTCCAGTCATAACTTCCCAACGCTCAGCAGTTTCGGACGTGCAATACTTGGGTGAATTACCAGGAAGGCGTCATGGAACAACAACTATGAGTCAGGCATTTGGCTCTTACTTCCAGCCTCATGGATCCTCTTCTCAACCAACAGGATCCTCCTCTCAGCATCAGGGATACTTCACGTCAGGAGGATATGTGGGAATGCATGCAGTACAAGGATCCTCCCAGGTTCAAGGATCCTCCTAGGTACAAGGATCCTAACAGGTCCGAGGATCCTCCCAGGTCCAAGGATCCTCCCAGGTACAAGGATCCTCACAGGTCCGAGGATCCTCCCAGGTCCAAGGATCCTTCCCGGTCCAAGGATTCTCCCTTGTCCCAGGATCCTCTCTGGTTCCAGGATCCTTTCAGGTTCAAGGATCATCTCAACTCCAGGGATCCAACGTCCTTCAGGATCAAGGATTCCTGAGAAGTGTGCAGCCTCAGAGCTCGGACGTTCATCAAGGAGACATCATACCAATGCAGACCATTGCTTCCTCTGGTCCTTCAATCATGCCAGAGTCTCGTCAATATGAATTCACATCTGCGATTCCAAACATGAATCCTCCGGGAGGTAACACTTTTAATAATTCATATAACACTAACCATGGCTTTGTGCAGGATACAGGTATCAATCAGGCCATGGCTAGTGAGCTACAGAAGCTTAAGGATATGATATCCAGTGTACCAGGAGTGGTTAAACCCATTCCTGAAATCGCGGATGGTAGCCACATGATATCTCGTTTCGCACCACCTTTATGTGATGCTGAGATACCTAAAAGGTTCCAGATACCATCTATGAAGCTGTATGATGGTTCAACGGATCCAGAAGAGCATGTAGCTCAGTACAGGGAGAGGATGGAGATCAATCCAATTCCTGAAAGGTTGAAAGAAGCATGTCTATGCAAGGGATTTGGATCCACACTTACGGGATCTGCTCTTAAATGGCTGCTAAGTCTTCCTCCTTATTCTATTACTTCATTTGCTAATTTAGTTAACTTGTTCAATAGTCAATTCTCTTGTAGTAGAAAGTTTGAACGATTAACTAGTGATTTATATAGGGTAACACAAGGTCAAAATGAATCACTTAGAGATTATATCACTAAGTTTAGTAAAGAATCCTTAGATATTCCTAATTTGGATATTGCTACGGCTGTAGAAGCCTTTAAAATGGGGTTGCTTAGGGATTCATTATTCTATGATGATCTTGTTATGACACCTTGCAGGAATCTTGATGAAGTAAGAACTAGGGCCCTTAGGTTCATCCGTCTAGAAGATGAAAAAAGGATCCAGGACAGATTGACAGGATCCTCAAAACAGGATAAACAAGGATCCTACTTCAGGAACAATAAATCCAAGTCCTACAACAGATCTGATAACCAGAATGTGCACGCAGTGGAACAAGAAGAGGATGATGAGGATTATCCTCCTATTTCTGAATATTGTTTTTCTGTTGATAACAATGAACTAATCCTTGCAATGCAGAATCTAGGTGAGAAAGCTAGGTGGCCAAGGAAAAATGATAAACAGCTGCTACAAAGGATAAGTCCAAGTGGTGTGCATATCATGAGGATTTTGGGCATCTCACTAGAATGTATCGCATTGAGAAAGGAAATTGGTTACTTGTTGAGCAAGTGGCATTTGAAGGAACTCTTGGAACGAAAGAAGTCAAGGACCCAGGATCCTGAAAGGATCCCGGAAAGGGCTCCTACTCCTCCAGCAGATGCACAAGTCATAAATTTCATATCCGGTGGATCAGACATCTGTGGTACATCCTTTTCAGCAGCAAAAAGACACGCTAAGGAAACCAAGATGGATAATGGAGACAGACCCGTCCGGACCTCCGTTGTCACCCAGGATAAAGTCATAACCTTTGATGAGGATGATCGTGTTGATATCCAGGATCCTTATCATGATGGTCTTGTAATTACATTATTTATTTCTAACCATTTTGTTCGCAGGATCCTTATAGATGGAGGAAGTTCTGTGAACATCATTCAGCTTGATGTCCTCAAGAAGATGAATATCCCGGAGTCTGATATCATCCCAAGATCCTCAGTACTTGTGGGATTCGGTGGAGAAACTAAGAATACATTGGGGGACATCAAACTCCCAATCTATATTGAAGGATTGCATTCTTATCAAAAGTTTTGTGTTATAGATTGTTTATCATGTTGTAATGTTATCCTTGGCAGGCCATGGATACATGACATGAAGGTAGTCCCATCAACCTATCATTAATGCGTAAAGCTTCCAAGTCCTTGGGGAGTGGTGAAAATTGAGAGTGATCAACAGGAGGCCAAGAATTGCTATACCTCATCAATGAAACCAGCCTCAAGACCAAGGGAGCAATAGCAATTAAAGTATCCTTCAAGAGATGTCTTGGAGGCGAGAGAACAGGATTTGAAAGAAATCCTCATGGATCCTAATGATCCTGAATCCAAGATCCTCATAGGATCAGGGATCCTTAGTAACATCGAACAGGAGCTAGTATCCTTCCTTAAGAGAAGGAAATCCAGCTTTGCCTGGAAGCACGAGGATATGACAGGTATATCTAAAGATGTAATTACTCACAAACTTGGCATTGACAGATCATTCAAGCCGATTCATCAAAAGAGGAGGAAGTTTGCACCTGAAAGGAATGCCATTATCCAGGAAGATGTAGATAAACTACTTCGGGTAGGTATGATTAGAGAGGTTAAGTATCCAAGATGGTTAGCCAATGTGGTTGTTGTTCAAAAGAAAAATGGAAAGTGGAGGGTATGTGTCGATTTTACTGATTTAAACAAGGCATGTCCCAAGGATCCTTTCCCATTACCCCACATTGACTCCATGGTGGATGCTACCGCGGGTCATGAGTTGTTAACTTTTATGGATGCTTCATCTGGGTTTCAACAAATCCAGATGGAACCATCTGATCAAGAGGATACAACCTTTATGACCCCAACTCGTATATACTGTTGTATTGCTATGCCATTTGGATTAAGGAATGCAGGTGCTACTTATCAAAGGCTAGTCAATATGATGTTCAAGGAACAAATTGGACACACTATGGAAGTCTATATTGATGACATGATGGTTAAGTCCAAGAAAGCTGAGGATCACCTTAAAGACTTGGGGGAAGCATTCAATATCCTTGATAAATTTAATATGAAACTTAATCCTTCTAAGTGTCATTTTGGTGTTAAGGCAGGCAAATTCTTAGGATATATGGTGACAAAGAGGGGCATTGAAGCAAGTCCGGAGCAAATCAAGGCTATTGTGAATATCAAATCTCCTGCCAATGCTAAGGATGTACAAAGATTGACAGGTATGATCGCAGCCTTGAACAGATTCATATCCAAATCCTCAGAAAAGTGTAAGGAATTCTATGACATCCTGAGGAAGAACAAGAAATTTGAGTGGACTGAGAAGCATGAAAATGCCCTTAGAGCTCTTAAGGATTACCTATCCTCAGCCCCAGCCTTGATGAAACCAGAAAAAGGGGATGTATTATCCTTATATCTAGCAGTATCCTCAAAAGTAGTAAGCGCGGTCCTTGTTAAGGATCACCAAGGTACACAACATCCTGTTTATTATGTAAGTAAGAGCTTACTTGATGCTGAATCCAGGTATTCACATTTGGAAAAAACTTATCCTTGCATTAATTATGGCATCTACAAAATTAAGACATTATTTTGAGACTCATGCCATTATTGTTAGGACTAATTTTCCAATTAAGAATGTTCTCAGGAAACCTAAAATGTCAGGAAGGATGGCTAAGTGGGCAGTGAAGCTTAGTGCATACGATATAAGATATGAACCAAGGACTACCATCAAATCCCAAGCCTTAGCTGACTTTGTGGCAGATTTTAGTAGTGACTTGCAAAAGGAAGCTGAGTTAGAAGTCTAACAGCTTGAAGAAACTAAGGATCCTTGGATACTCTTCATTGATGGAGCCTCTAATGTGAAAGGAACCGGGCTTGGAATACTACTAAAATCGCCACATGGGGACATAATACCCCACTCCATAGCTTGTGAATTTCAAACTACTAACAATGAGGCTGAATATGAAGCCTTGATAGCTGGTTTGCAAATTGCTAAGCATATGAGGATCAGGTATCTTGAGGTACATGTAGATTCATTGTTAATCACTAATCACTTTAAAGGATCCTATGTTGTTAAAGGTGAAAAGCTAATCAAATATTTGGAGATAGTCAAAGAATTGGCACTCTCTTTTGTATCCTTTAGTTTGACACAGGTACCAAGGGAAGAGAATGCAGAAGGTGATGCATTAGCCAATCTAGGATCATCTTTGAAGATCCCTGAGGATATCATGATCCCTATTATCCATATCCTGATCCCTGCTATCGAGGATCATGTAGCTATGGAGATAGGAGAAGATTCTGCAGTCATCCCTAGTGATGATACTCAATCTCATTCAGGATCGTGGATCCTCCCAATCATGAGATACATACAACATGGAGAAATTCCTACAGGAGAAAACCCAAGGGCTTTCAAAACTAAGGTATCTCAATTTACAATATTAAATAATATGTTGTATAAACAATCTCTTGCAGGACCATATCTAAGATGCATTGAGGATCCTGAAATCCAAGAAGTACTAAAGGATTTCCATGAAGGAGATTGTGGAAACCACACTGGGGGCAGGGCATTATTCTCAAGGATCCTAAGGACAGGATACTATTGGCCCAGTATGAAGAAGGATGCCGTGGAGTATGCCAAAAAGTGTGATCCTTTTCAGAGGCATAGTAATATCCTTCATCAACCAGCAGAGCTCTTGCATCCTATATCCTCTTCTTGGCCATTCATGAGATGGAGAATGGATATAGTTGGAAAGCTTCCTAAGGCATCTGGTGGAAAAGTATTCATGCTTGCTATGACTGATTACTTCTCTAAGTGGATAGAGGCTGAAGCCTTTGCTCAAGTCAGAGAAATGGAAGTTATATCCTTTATTAAAAGAAACATTATTACTAGATTTGGTATCCCTTCTGAAATTGTTTGTGATAATGGATCCCAATTTATTGGGAATAGAACCACTAACTTTTGTGACAGCTGGGGGATTAAGATGATAACATCAACACCAGTCCACCCACAAGCTAATGGTTAGGCAGAATCATCCAACAAGATCATCATCAACAATTTGAAGAAGAAGCTTGGATCCAAGAAAGGAAAATGGGCAGAATAACTACCTTATGTGCTTTGGGCTGATAAGACAACTCCCAAGAATGCTACTGGCCAAACTCCATTTTCTTTGGTGTTTGGGGCAGAATCAGTGATCCCTACAGAGATGGTGGTTCCAACTGCAAGAACAAGCATTCGTGATCCTGAAGAAAATGCTGAAAACTTGATTCAAGACTTGGATACTATAGAAGAAATCAGGGATTTAGCAAGGATAAGGATGGCCAGTTATCAACAAAGGATGGCTGGAGCCTACAATAAAAATGTCAGGATCAGGAAATTCCAAGTTGGTGATATGGTATTAAGGAAAGCATTTCAAAATACCACCAATCCTGCTGATGGAAAGCTAGCACCAAAGTGGGAAGGCCCCTATTTGATTGAAGCTGAAGCAGGAAATGGGGCATATCGATTGCTAACAATGGAAGGTGATTTGCTACCAAGAGCTTGGAATGCTGTCCATTTGAAGAAATATTTCATGTGATCATGATCCGTGATCCTTACCAGACAAGTATCCTTGAAGGATCCCTACTGACAGATGATCCTCTTTCTGGTAACATACCAATCTCAAACTATTTCATTCTTTTATTCTCTTACAAGGATAAGGATCCTGCATCCTTTATCCTCCTTTCACTTGATTCTGAGTTTTGAAGGTTCAGGTATCCTTAACTAAAGATTGAGTATCCACAGAAGTATCCAGTTATTTGGGCTTGACCCCAGTCATTTGGGCTTGACCCCAGTTATTTGGGCTTGACCCCAGTTATTTGGGCTAGTCCCCAGTTTGGGCCTGTCCCCAGTTTCGCCAATAGCGCACGATGATCCTGGTATAGTTCATGTCAATGGGACCAGTACTCGCTTTAGGTGCAGACAATTTCATTGTACTGGCTATATTCAGGATCCTACGTATAATGGTAGACGTACCATACATCCGTTCCTAAGGTTTCTAAGATTTTCACGTTAGCTAAGGTTTTGGCATTTTCATGTCACTAAGTTTGGATAGTCGCCAGTAAGGGCCATACTCCAGTTTACATACAATCCTTTGGGCTTGTCCCCAGTTATCCTTTGGGCTTGTCCCCAGTTATCCTTTGGGCTTGTCCCCAGTATATTGGGCTTATCCCCAGAATTGTTGGGCTTGTCCCCAGTTACTAACTCTTATCTTATATTTGCTTAGTCCCAAGTTATATCTTATTTCAGGTTTGTGAAGACAAATGACCAAGGATTCTTGATCCTTACTTTCAACTAAGGTTTGTAACTTGGTTATCCTGATTATAAGTGTTAAAGTTTAGGATCCTAACTTGGATTCTCAGGTATGATCCTTAACTATTTTGATTTCATTATTTATCTAATTGACCCTTATCCTTTGACAACTGAACTTATGATCCTTAGACAATATTACTTCTTAGAACTTATCGATTATGGGATATGTGATCCGTAATCATATCCTTAATTTTTAGGGGATATTTTTTAAATTTTTTCTTGATAAGTTTAAACAACATGAACATCACAACAAGTTGAAAAATAAAATACCAATAAGGATATCAACATAGGATATAGCCAAAAGGTTAAAGTTATTTTATTCACAAAAGATTAAACCCTTTTAAGGTTGTCAAAATTGCCAACCCACGTTTCTACCAGCAAAACGTGGCCCGTCCACATGGGTTGGCAAAGGGTGTCCATTGTTCATAGGTCTAACAAGTGCAGGAAATTAAAGACAGAAGGATAACGAGTGGCTTCATCCCCCAAACAGAGGATCCATCCACCACCCATTATCCTACCTATTGTCCAAAGGATCATCCATGATCCTTAACCCTAATTACTATTGTTTAAGTACAGACCAACCATTGTTCAACAAAACATCATCAAAACAAAAACCATAACCAAACTAAAAAAATGGGCTCCGGCTACGTCTAGAAATGTCCTTCATTGCCCATTCATGCAGCCTACACCTTTGCTGCATCATCATCCCCTCCAGCTCCAGTATCCTTCGCATGATCGTTGCCACTGCCACTAGCTTCGATAGCCAGAACCTCATCAGCCTCATCCTCGTCCTCCAACTCAGCCAGCCTGGCCTTCCAGCCTTCCACGTCCCAGCTGCTCCTATCAAAGGCAGGATCCTGAGCTTCTTGTGCCATCAAGGTCTTGTACATGGCAATGGCAGCGGAGACCTTGGCATCCTCTGTGATCTCGTGCTTCTCATAATCAACATTGATCAGGATTGCAACAGTCTGAGCTTTGGCATCATTGAGATCCCTTTCAAGGGAAGCAATCTTGTGATCCTTGAGCACCGCCACCTTTTGGAGGTCAGAATATTTCTCCTCAAGCTCCTCAACATTCCCAACATAGTCCCCTATCTCAGCAAATTTCTACAAAGAAGACAATACAAAGATTAGAGTTAGGTGATCCTCAAGTGGATAGGATAACTAAGCTGAGTCAGTGATCCTTACATCATTAAAGTACTCGAGGAATTGATGGCGGATCAGAGGCAGGCCTTGTAGGTTGTCAGCTTCGGAAGTCTTCCTTTTCTTTCCACCTCTTCCCTTCGAAGCGGTTGCCTGAGGGATGACGATGGAAGGGCTAGCAGCAGATTTTTTCTTAGAAGATCGAACAGTATCAAGCTCAGTGACACTGAATTTGGAGGCAGACCTTGATGATTTTCCAGCGCCTACACACCCAAAACAGATAAGTATCCTTATCCTATTTAATTATTTAAACATTTAATTATAAAAAGAACAGGATACTTACTTGACATCATGACAGAACCTGAGGATACCTCTGGAGAATCCTGGGTATTTGTTTTGAATGATCTTGTGGCAGGATCAAGTTTTCTAAAATCAGCAAGTCTCCCCTTGGTGGCAGCTGAAGGTATAATATGCGAGATTGTGATAGCTGTACAAAAGAAACAAAAGCATATTAGTAATCACCAGTGACGTCATATTCGTAACGGCTAGTCCGATTATAATGATGATTCTGCAGGATAAGTCACCTTAGTGACGTCATATTCGTAACGGCTAGTCCGATTATAACGGCTAGTTATCCGTTGGTTGATTGCGGATAAGAACAAAATACAACTCATTTATTTACATAATTACTCCTTATATTTTGGGGGAAATTGTTAGGGGTGGATTTCTAAATGATCAGTGATCCTCATTGGCCGTTGGGTTTAGTGATCCTTACTTCTGTTTGAATTGAGTGATCCTCAGAAATGTTTCAGGATCAGGATCATGGATCACTATAAGGATCCTTGTACTAACGGTTGTTTACCTTGAATTCGAAATTGTTTTGCAGGAGTATGAGCTTGGACTTGGTCTTGGCGATATTCCTGGAGAATATTCTATGTTTATTCCGCACGTGCATGGCCAAAAGTGGACGTTATGGAGTCGTGGAGGACTTGCACCATTTGCGGAGTGTTAGTTAATATAGATATTTTCTATTTTTAAAGGGGTAGCGAGCTAATTAGAAAAACACTTGGCTATTTTTTGGCTACACACACACTCTTACAACTGCTCTCACCAGCTCTCGTTAACTCACTTGGCGATTACACACTTTTCTACACAATACACTATAGTGATCCTTGTACTTAGCTCGCTATCATCCGAAGTTGTAATAGATTATTTGTTTAATTTGAGTTGGTGATCGGTAGTTTCCATCACCCGAGGTTTTTTATACCGGAGATCATTCATTGATCAAGGGCTTTTTCCTCGTATAAATCTTCGTGTCACTTGTTCATTACATTTCAGAGTGATCCTTAGTGTTATTCATTGATTCAAGCATCATACCTCACAACAGAAAGTTTGGTTATATTGTCATTGCTTGATTTTTGACCCAAACAAGTAGTATTCCCAATCCTACTCCTCTTACATTAGATGCACTATCAGTATATAATGTCCAGGATCCTGAGGATTCTCCTAACTGTTGTACTTCTAGGTCTACCTCATCCTGAATGTCACTACTGAAATCAGCCACAAAGTCAGCTAAAGCCTGAGACTTTATGGCATTTCTAGGTTCATACACTAAATCATAAGCACTCAACTTTACTGACCATTTGGCCATCCTGCCTGACATCTCTGGTTTCCTAAGCACATTTTTGACAGGATAATTTGTTTTAACATGAATCCTATGTGTCTCAAAGTAATGTCTAAGCTTCGTTGATGCCATAACTAATGCTAGTATCAATTTTTCTAAATGAGAATATCTAGTTTTAGCATCTAACAAACTTTTACTAACATAATAAACAGGATATTGCTGACCTTCATGATCCATTACAAGGACGGCACTTACAGCACTCCCTGATACTGCGAGGTATAGGGATAGTGGTTCACCATTCTCAGGCTTCATTAGTAGAGGTGCAGTTGAAAGATATTCCTTCAAATCCTGCAGGGCTGCTTCATGCTTCTCACCCCATTCAAATTTCTTGTTCTTCTTCAGGATATCATAAAACTCTTTGCATTTCTCTGAGGATCTTGAAATAAATCTGTTTAATGCTGCCACTCGCCCTGTTAATCGTTGAACATCCTTCATATTTGAGGGTGATTTTATATCCAGGATGGCTTTAATCTGCTCCGGGCTCACCTCTATTCCTCTTTTGGTCACCATATATCCTAGAAATTTTCCTGCCCCCACTCCGAAATGACACTTAGCAGGATTTAGCTTCATGTTATATTGATCCAGGATATCAAATGCTCCTTTAATATCCTGAAGGTGATCCTGAGCTTTCTTTGATTTTACCACCATATCGTCAATGTATACCTCCATGGTGTCCCCCAGCTTGTCTTTGAACATCATGTTTACCAATCTCTGGTATGTTGCACCTGCATTTTTCAAACCAAAAGGCATAGCTGTATAACAATAAATACCTGTTGGTGTCATGAAGGCAGTATCCTCCTGGTCAGAAGGCTCCATTTGAATCTGCTGAAATCCTGAGGATGCATCCATGAAGGTCAACATTTCATGGCCGGCAGTAGCATCCACCATTGCATCAATGTGAGGAAGAGGAAATGGGTCTTTAGGACAAGCCTTATTCAAGTCTGTGTAGTCCACACAGACTCTCCATTTCCCATTTTTCTTCTGTACCATGACTACGTTTGCTAGCCATCTTGGGAACTTGACTTCTCTGATCATCCTGGACTTCAACAATCTTTCAACTTCCTCTTGGATAATTGTATTCTGCTCAGGAGCAAATTTCCTTCTTTTTTGCTGAATAGGCTTGAATGATCTGTCAATTCCAAGCTTGTGAGTGATGATGTCTTTGGATATACCTGTCATATCCTCATGCTTCCATGCAAACGTTGACATCCTGCATTTCAAAAAGTTAGTTAACTGCTCTTCAATATCCTGAGGGATATTGGTTCCTACGAGCACCGAGATAACAGGATTATCCTGGTCTAGGATAACTTTCTTCACATCCTGCTCCGAATCTTCCATAATATCCTGGGCCCACGTCTTTAATTGCTATGCTATACTAGGCTTGGTTGAGGATTTCATCGAGGATGAGTAGCATTCTTTCGCCTCCTGCTGATCACTATCAACCTTGACAACTCCCCAAGGGGTAGGGATCTTGATGCATTGGTGATATGTTGACAGCACAGCCTTCATATCGTGAATCCATGGTCTTCCCAGTATGATGTTATAGCAGGATAGAGAATCCATCACACAGAAACGTTGTATCGAGTTGACTCCTTCAACATATACTGGTAACTTTATCTCTCCCACTGTGTTCCTATCCTTTCCACTGAACCCAACAAGCACGGTGGACTTCGAAGTGATATCCATCAGAGATACATTCATTCTCTTCAGGGTTTCTAGTTGGATTATATTGACGGAGCTGCCATTATCAACCAATATCCTGTGTACAAAATGGTTAGCCACATATAATGTTATTAACAGAGCATCATGATGAGGATCCTGGACAGTATCCCTGTCATCACCAACAAATGTGATAACTTTGTCAGTTGTGAGGGTAGTCATCCTGATAGGTCTGTCTCCCCTTTCGGCCTTAGCTTCTTTTGCATGTCTCTTTGCTGCCGAATACGAAGTCCCACAAATATCGGATCCTCCCGAAATAGAGTTGATTATCTTGGCATCCGCGGGAGGTGACGCTGCTCGCTCAGGATCCTTCTCAGTATCCTGACCCTTATTCTTCTTCTTTCCATAGAGATCTTTCAGATATCCCTTGCTTAGAAGATAGCTTATTTCTTTCCTTAAAGCAATGCAATCCTCAGTTACATGTCCGAAATCTTCATGGAAGGCACACCATTTTGACTTATCTTTCCAATCGGCTTTTTGTTGATTCTTTCGAGGCCACCTAGCCTTATCTCCTAAACCCTGCATGGCATACATCAATTCAGGAATGTTAACAGAAAAACAATATTCAGATAAGTCAGGATATCTTCAGGATCCTCGTCTTCGATAGCATTCACTTTCTTGTTTTCATTTCTACCATATGGCTTAGAGCGATATGGCTTAAATGAGGATTCTGACTTCCTATTAGTTGACTCATAGGTGTTGGATGAGTTCATCCTCTCTTGCATCTTTCTGTCATCTTCCAATCGAATATATCTTAGGGCTCTGTTTCTTGCTTCATCCAAGTTCCTGCATGGGTTCATTACAAGGTCTTGGTAAAATTGAGAATCTTTTTGCAGCCCCATCTTGAAAGCTTGCACAGCCGTTGCAACATCAAGATGTGGAATGTCTAAGGATTCCCGGCTGAACTTGTTCACATAATCCCTTAGGGATTCTTGAGGCCCTTGTGTTATCCTGTAGAGGTCACTTGTTAGTTTTTCAAAGCTTCTACTACAAGAAAACCGACTATTAAATAAATTCACTAGGTGAGCAAATGATGTAATCGAATGAGGAGGAACATTTAGGAGCCATTTAAAGGCTGATCCTGTTAAGGTAGAACCAAAAACCTTGCACAAGCATGCTTCCTTGAGCTCCGGAGGGATAGGGTTAATCTCCATTCTTTCCTTATACTGGGCAATATGCTCTTCAGGATCCGTAGATCCATCATAAAGCTTCATGTTGGGGGTTTGAAATCTCTTTGGAATCTCAGCATCACAGATAGGATATGCAAAGCGAGATATCCTGTGGCTATCTTCGGACACTTCCGGGATTGGCTGGACCACTCCAGGTACACTGGATATCATGTCCTTTAACTTCTGAAGCTCCCTAGTAAATGCTGATGTTACACCTGTATCCTGCAAAGATCCACTATTGTTAGTAGCGTGAGTATTATTATTATTTGACACGTTACCCGTATGAGGATTCTGCCCATATCCTGAAGCATATCCTGAACTCCTCATGGTCGACATCCTGACCGAGGAGGGTATTTCAGGAGTATGATTTTGAGGAAGGCTGGGCACAATATTCCCCCTATTATCCTCAGTGTACACAGCCGAACTGAAGTTCAAAGTTCTGGGTTGTAATGGAGTGACGATATCCTCAGCAGATCTGCTCGAGCCGGACATCAGGAGTTGTATTTCCCTCAACAGCATTTGGTTTGTTTCCTGTTGCTGCCTCATTTGTTCCTGCACACTTCCAAATAAGGTTAGAATTTCATCATTAGAAGCTAAAATCGGAGCAGATCCCTGAATACTCCGAGTAGGGATAATATCCTGAGGTTGTAAAGAAGATTGCATCCTTGGAGGAGGTGGTGGAAGCACCGGACCAGTAGTAGCAGAAGTTGTAGCAGACACAGTGGAGGAGCTCATGTTTGATCTCGAGGCCATTGTAAACAATCTGGAAAAAAGTTTTGAAAACAGAAAACCGATTAGCGATTTTACAAAGATTTTTAGTAAAAAGAGCACCACTTGCCCCACGGTGGGCGCCAAATTGTTTTGGTCAAAAATTACCGAAGCAATTTAGTGATCAAATTAGTTAAGTGAGGTAGTGTGCTAAAAGTGTGTTGAAAATATGCTGGTTAAGTTGTTAGGAAAAATAGTATTCAGGATACGGCTCAGGATATTGAGCTGTATCTACGATCAAACAATGAGCAAAAAGTAAAGGAAATAACACGAGATGTACGAGGAAAGCCCTTGATCAATCTAGATCGCCGGCATAAAACCTCGGGAGCTGACAATCGCAGCTGCCTAGTTCTTCTTATTACTTCAAACGTCAGGATACAGTGCAGTGTATTGACCAGATCGCTAAGTGTTACAATGCTTTTGTGCGAAAATGAAAATTGCTAGAGAACAAGTGTAAGAGTGTAGTGAGTGTTGATGTGATGTCCTATTCGATCTGATATACCCACCTATTTATAGTAACGAATTACAAACGAAAATTCCTATAAACATGGGATGCTCCGAATATTCCAATGTTAACGTTGTAGACCGAGTAATGCGGCTTCAACGTCTTTATTTGAATGACTTGGACCAAGTCTTCCACGGAATGAGTCCTTGTGAACGTTGCTGGCTTCTAACCCGCGTACCTGCATACAATCCGTTAGTGATCCTGAGGATATCATTCAGGATATTACCAATATCCTGAATTAGCACCCCGGATGTGAACTGATATCATATAACCAAGATATAACCCAAGATATTTCTCAGGATATGTCTCAGAATTCTACCCAGAACACCTGAGAATAATCAGGTCAAACTTCCGTTCTTGGACCTTTTGTAAGTCCTCTTTCGTTCTTTTTCGATTGAAAGTCAAACTGTGTTTGACTTTCTGCTTTGACCAGTTTATGGTCAACATGAAGGTCGTTTGAACTTCATAACGTGAGCGTAATCACGATGGTTTTAGTCTCTTGTGACTATACCTACTGATTACCACGTTATCTAGGCATAGTGGCGAGTCGTAGTTTCACCCAAAATGCGTATTCTTGCGTATTTTGTAACCAAACTACTTTTAGGTATCAAAACCGTTTGTTTTGATACCAAACCTGTTTTCAAACCTCGTTAAGCCTGTTTTAACATGTTTAGCTCGTCACTTTGGGTTTAGTGCTTATGTAGGGTCGTAAGGTAAGCGATCTAAACAACCGCTTATACTTTCGAACCCGACCCGTTTGGTCGATCTTCAGGATCCGACCAAACACATTAGGTGACCATAGTTGCATAGGGAATAACCTTCCGAGGTTATACCTTATGGTCACGTCGTTTAAGTAGTTGTATGATAGGTAGTTTATATGCCTTAGGTAAATGACCAAAATGCCCCTTTTACGCCAAAATTCATTTTAAGCATATGTAACATAATTTTTTATATCTAAACTGATTTGGAAACAATATTAGACATGTTAAGGCATATTTGACTTATCATAGGACTAGTTAGGCGGTCCGAACGCGTTTTACGCGAACGACGCGTTAAAGTGGCGTAAGCTACCTAAATGGGTCATAATGGGTCGTAAGCACTTAGGTTAGATTTCATTTTAGTATGTAGGCTTTGTTAAACCATATTACATGAGTTCCTATACTCATTTGGTTTACAAAACCTCATTCTATCTGATCTTCAAATTTAGGTCCGTTTATTTACATAATTACCTATATTTGGTGCCGTTTGATTCCGTGATCCGTCTAGCTTTGCTTGGTTGTTATTGAAGACTTCTAAGCATCCTCAAGTGATTACATAGACCCCTCTTTTACTGTTTTCCAAACGTTTTGGGGGTGAAACACATGTGCCTACTTGTTATTTTCGTGCTTTCCATGTTTTCATATCATATACTTGCTATGTTCATTAGTACACTATTAGTACATGATTTCATTATGTTTTGCAATGTATGTTCACTTAACATGCTAACACAATTGTTTTATGTTTTGAACCATTTGAAACTGTTGGATGTATGTGAACCATTTGTAATCATTGGATGTATGTGAACCATTTTAAATCATTGGATGTATGTGAACCATTTGTAACCATTTGTTGTATGTGAACCATTTGTAATCGTGGGATTTATGTGAACCGTTTGTAACCATTTGATTTATGTGAAGCATTTGTAACTGTTTGAGCCAATGGGTTAGGGAAGTAATTGGGTAACGAGGCGGGTGTAATGTGTTAAAAGCATGGTGGATACGCCGCTGGTACTTCCTATATATAAGTGCTTTTAACACATTATATATCGTTGCGTTATCTAGATCACTTGGGTAAACGATTTCGAAATAATGTCACACAAGGATGTTTTCTGAATAATATAAACCATACGAGTTTTATTAACGAGTTTTTATGACAATTTGATTTAATAAAACAAATGTTTTGGAGTTAAGAATCATGGCTACGAGATTTTGCAAATTATAACCAACTTGATTTGAGTTGGTGAATTATGTCGCAATATTATACTTTTCAAAACAAGGTTTTTAAATAATTATTGCAACATGTAAAACGAGCCATGAATCTGACACTCATATAAAACCTATGTACTCGCCGGCATTTTTATGCTGACGTATTTTCACGTGTGTTTCAGGTACCATAGTTGATGATGTTTGATGATGATTTTTGTGTACGCTCATATTGGAATGGACGAGGCCTTAGTGACTTAATAACAATGAAAGTCTATTTGTTCTTGTTTTGTTTCTAATTCTAATGTAATGTAATACGTTTAATTTAATAAAACGAAACTGTTTAATCCATGGTTGTGAAACAATGATTCTGTTACAACACTCCCTGACGTTTCCGCCACGTTTTGTTTTTTTACGTGGTCGGGGTGTGACAGAAAAGTTGGTATCAGAGCCAATGGTTATAGGGAATTAGGTTATTAGTAATGCTTTGACCTAGACTATAACCTTCCTAGGAACCTAACGCGAGTTTACTTGCGTTTAGTCATAAAATAATACCGTTGCCTATCTTTAGGCAGCAACCACAATTAGAACACAAAATTTGAATCTGCTTTAAAAACTAATCATATGTTCTAGGATGATTTATTATAAGGTTACAAACCTTCAAAGTTTTCAAATTCTCGTCAAAGTTTGGGGTTACATAACGTGAACACGTGCAAACTGGAAGGGTGGGTGCCTGTACCCTGAGCTTTTTGTCTAAGGCTAGAGTGTTTGTACAAATCCGCAATATCGGACCAGTCACTCTTACCTGGGAACTCTTGGGGTGAGTGTCCACTTATAGGCGAGCATGTCTTCGTGATACATTATGAGGATCTAATTACTTTGATTCAGCCTTTGTGTGTCGTTTGTTTGCTTCGTGGTTCAAATAAATGACCATCACCCATGTTTTTGGTCGGTAATTGTAACATCCTATTCTTACCCAATGCCATTTCACCTGTTTCCTCTATTGTTTCCCCTTTTAGAATGCCTCCACGACGCGACAATCAAGTACCTAATGAAGAACTGGCAGCTATCATTACGCAACAGATGACTGCTGCAATCCCGAACATAGTTGCTCAATGTAACCAAGCTCTCAACAACAATAATGCCCCCTGCAACTTCAAGACGTTTAACTCGGCTAAGCCATCAAAGTTTTCTGGGTCTCAAGGAGCGACTGCACTTCTGCAATGGTTCGAGAGTCTAGAGAGCACCTTCAGGCATGTTCAATGCCCAAATGAGCGAAAGGTAGAATTTGCATCTAGTGTCTTTGACAAACGAGCTTTGACATGGTGGAATGGTGTAATGAGAGATAGGGGTGCCGATGTGGCACTGGCTCAAACGTGGGAAGAGCTTCGAGCTCTGGTAATGAAGGAATTCTGTCCTCGTCACGAGATCAGGGCCTTGGAAAGAGAATTCGACGATCTTAAGCAAGATAGAGGTGAGCATCGAGCCTACAGGGATCGTTATGAGGAGTTAAGTCTGTTATGCCCGAATATGGTTACGCCTTTGGATAAGGCAATCGAAAAGTACATTGATGGCCTCCCTGACCCAGTACAAGACATTGTGTGGTAGTAACCCCACTACGGTTAGGCAGGCCATTGAGCTATCTGCTACCTTGACTGAATCTCAAATCAGGAAAGGTAAACTTTTCCGAAAAGGTGATAAGAAACCAATCGGGGAATCGAAACCCAAAGATGAATAGACTGAATCCTCCAAGAAGTCAAGGAAGCGAAAAGATTCCCAGAACTTCACCGTGGTTGCTCACAATGATCAAGCTGCCCCCAACCAACCAGCTCAACCCCCTGCTAGGAAGCCATACAACGTAACTGCACCCTTGTGCAACCAATGTAACCTTCATCATCATGCTAGTGTGAAGTGCCGCAAATGCCAAATTTGTGGACTTATAGGTCATACAGCAAGAGTTTACCGAGCTGCAGTTGCACCAAATCAAGCTGACAACAATCCTGCTCAAGCTCGTTTTCTACCAGGTTCTTGCTACAGCTGTGGCGAGATGGGTCATTTCCGAAGAAATTGCCCAAAGCTTGCTAATGCAAATCCAGCACAGGGATGAGCATCTGACCGACTAGAAGACAACACCGTTTAGAAATAATCACGCCTTATGTATTATTTTCTTTTGTTGTCAAGGTCCATGAAACAGTTGTTATCGTTGTTTATAAATAAATCTTTTATTCACATTGCAATGTATTTATGTGGTTGCATGTATAAACAACATATCCCCTACAATACCGACAATCAGGGAATCGTATTCCTTGAAGAACAGGCTACCCCCAAAATTCTTCCATTTTATGATCTCTTGCGTTTTCCACAAAAATCCTAAGTACCCGTTTCTTCCAAAGAAACGAAGTACAAGGCGCAAGTTACAACTCTGGACGAATACCCAAAGTACCACTATAAATCCTTATAGGGTACCTAAGGGTATTTCCGTAAATCCTAAAATTGTTGTGTGCCTTAATTCGAATATTACGTTTCTTTGAAAACAAAATCGAATTTTCGGAAGATCATCCTATCTTCATAGATAGATTCTTGAAAATGATTAAAGTGCCAAATGAAATCCACGGATTGGATTCCTGGTGTGCTTTAAATATCCGTGTCCAAAGATAACAAATGAAAGGTCAAATTAAACAAATATGTGATTATGTGCTTATGTGTTCCCTTTTATGTTTTTGTGTGATCCAAGTGTTTGTTATCCAAATCCTCGTAGAATCTTTCATATCTTCGTATAAGGGATTCATAGTAGGATATCCAAAGGTACTACCTTAAATCCTTAATGGGCTTCTACGTAATAGTAAAGACCCTTGGATTATAATGTACTATTCCATAATTAGACCCCTTGAGTGGTCTAGTTAAACAGATTGATCCAAAAATCTGGTTAGGAATATCATGTGATGATATAGCTGAAAAGACTCCTTGGTGGTCTAATTAAAGAGATCATTTATCGATCTAATTAAAAGGACCCTATGATAGTCTAGTCACACCCATCACAAGTTTGATTTTCTTCCCCTTCACATTACAAAACAAACTGTGCGGACTATGCATGGAATTACGTAATTATGGATGCATACATAATTATGGAATTCAGTGCACAGAAACCACAACAAGTTTTGTCATGTGTCTAGAGTTGACTCAGTTCATTTTCGTTTCTGAAGAATACCCATTGAGGAAAATGACTCATTCCGTTCATTTTTCGTTTCTGAAGAATATCCATCGAGGGAAATGAATATCCCTGAGTTTTCTTTTTCCTTCATTTCCGTTTCTGAAGAATACCCATTGAGGAAAATGACTCATTCCGTTCATTTTCGTTTCTGAAGAATATCCATCGAGGGAAATGAATATTCTTGAATTTTCCTTCATTTCCATTTCTGAAGAATACCCATTGAGGAAAATAAATCATTCCGTTCATTTTCGTTTCTGAAGAATATCCATCGAGGGAAATGAATATTCTTGATTTTCCTTCATTTCCATTTCTGAAGAATACCCATTGAGGAAAATGACTCATTCCATTCATTTTCGTTTCTGAATAATATCCATCGAGGGAAATGAATATTCTTGATTTTTCCTTCATTTCCGTTTCTGAAGAATACCCATTGAGGAAAATGACTCATTCCATTCATTTTCGTTTCTGAAGAATATCCATCGAGGGAAATGAATATTCTTGATTATTCGTTCATTTTCGTTTCGTAAGAATACCCATTGAGGAAAATGACTCATTCCGTTCATTTTAGTTTCTGAAGAATATCCATCGAGGGAAATGAATATCCTTGATTTTTCCTTCATTTTCATTTTTAAAGATTGTCCGTTGAGAGAAATGACAGGATTATGCCTTGCATAATCTTTGATGGGTTATTCTACGCAAATAGATAAACACCCAAGATTCCATGCAAGGCAATTATTTAACGCAGCGTCACAGACAGACTCCTACGAATAAATTTCGGGATGAAATTTCCTAAAGTAGGGGAGACTTTGACACATGTGCCTCTGCGACCATCAAACAAATACCAAATTTATGAAATATTGTGTTTCATACTTGGGATTTGTAAAAATACGTGTATTGTTTGCACATATCAATTCATGTTCGATTTCAAGCTTTAAATCGCTCTTTGGAAGGTTATACGCGCACTGATGCGTAAATATAACCAGTTTAATGCAACGAACACTCCGGAATAGTGAAATAGGATTAACATACCTTAAATAACCTTTACATAACTTAGAAATAAGTTTTGGAGGGTTTGGTGTGGCGAAATCAAGTTTATTCGCTTACAGGGACTAATTTCGACAAACTGCGAAAATATGCCGATTTGTACTGTAACGAACATTCCAGCACATGACCATAAGTTAAACATACCCTAAATATCCTTTACATAGCTTAGAAATAGGCTTTGAGGGGTTCGGTGTGCTAAAATAAACTTTTTGGTCATTCAGGGACTAAAAGCGTCAAAAAGTGCATAAGTTTGCATTTTCGTGCATATCTTACATTCTGAATACATCTGGACATCCAAAAATTTATGTAATCATTAAAATATTTTATTTTAGTGATTGGCATGATAAAATTCCATTCGTCGCGTAATTTGGATTGTTTTGCGCATTCGTTAGTGTTTCGTCGTAATTAACCGAACAACGCAACCGTACGGCCAAACGAACCGACATCCGAGATATTTTTGAGCATGTTTCATGTTCCCTATACTTTAACTTCATTTTAGAGCCTTGAAATGGGATTAACGGGGATTAAACATGTCAAAAATGCATCAAAAACCATGTTTTGCACATTCAGGGACCAAAATTGACAAGCTGCCATAGTTATCTTAGGAAGGGACCAAAATTGAAAATCTAAATTCCAGCTTGTTCCAGCTTTTCCCCTCATTTTCACATGGTTTTAATGAAACTAGGGGCTCCCATGGTTTCACAAAACCATGGGCACATGTGTACGGATGAGATCGAAGCTCGTTTTACGATGAACGATCTTAACGGTTGTGCAAAAACTATAAATACCCCATCCATCTCATTGTTGCAACTCACATTTTTTTTGATATTTCTCTAAGTTGAGGTGCTTTCACTTCATACCTGAGAATAATCGGGTCAAACTTCCGTTCTTGGACCATTTGTAAGTCCTCTTTCGTTCTTTTTCGCGTGAAAGTCAAACTGTGATTGACTTTCTACTTTGACCAGTTTATGGTCAACATGAAGTTCATTTGAACTTCATAACCTGAGCGTAATCATGATGGTTTTAGTCTCTTGTGACTATACCTACTGATTACCACGTTATCTAGGCATAGTGGCGAGTCGTAGTTTCGGCCAATTCTTGCGTATTTTGTAACCAAACTACTTTTAGGTATCAAAACCGTTTGTTTTGATACCAAACCTGTTTTCAAACTTCGCTAAGCATGTTTTAACATGTTTAGCTCGTCACTTTAGGTTTAGTGCTTATGTAGGGTCGTAAGGTAAGCGGTCTAAACAACCGCTTATACTTTCAAACCCGACCCGTTTGGTCGATCTTTAGGATCCGACCAAACACATTAGGTGACCATAGTTGCATAGGGAATAACCTTCCGAGGTTATACCTTATGGTCACGTCATTTAAGTAGTTGTATGATAGGTAGTTTATATGCCTTAGGTAAATGAACAAAATGCCCTTTTTACGCCAAAATTCATTTTAAGCATATGTAACATAATTTTTTATATCTAAACTGATTTGGCAACAATATTAGACATGTTAAGGCATATTTTACTTATCATAGGACTAGTTAGGCGGTCCAAACGCGTTTTATGCGAATGACGCGTTAAAGTGACGTAAGCTACCTAAACGGGTCATAATGGGTCGTAAGCACTTAGGTTAGGTTTCATTTTAGTATGTGGGCTTTGTTAAACCATATTACATGAGTTCCTACACTCATTTGGTTTATGAAACCACATTCTATCCGATCTTCCGATTTAGGTCCGTTTATTTACATAATTACCTATATTAGGTTCATTTTGATTCCGTGATCCCTCTAGCTTTTCTTGGTTGTTATTCAAGACTTCTAAGCATCATCAAGTGAGCACATAGACCCCTCTTTTACTGTTTTCCAAACATTTTGGGGGTGAAACACATGTGCCTACTTGTTATTTTCGTGCTTTCCATGTTTTCATATCATATACTTGCTATGTTCAGTAGTACACTATTAGTACATGATTTCATTATGTTTTGCTATGTATGTTCACTTAACATGCTAGCACAATTGTTTTACGTTTTAAACCATTTGAAATCATTGGATGTATGTGAACCATTTGTAATCATTGGATGTATGTGAACCATTTGAAATCATTGGATGTATATGAACCATTTGTAACCATTTGATGTATGTGAACCATTTGTAATCGTTGGATTTATGTGAACCGTTTGTAACCATTTGATTTATGTGAACCATTTATAACTGTTTGAGCCATTGGGTTAGGGAAGTGATTAGGTAACGGGGTGGGTGTAATGTGTTAAAAGCATGGTGGATACGCCGCTGGTACTTCTTATATATAAGTTCTTTTAACAAATTATATATCTTTGCGTTATCTAGATCACTTGGGTAAACGATTTCGAAACAATGTCACACAAGAATGTTTTCTGAATAATATAAACCATAAGAGTTTTATTAACGAGTTTTTATGAGATATTTGACAATTTGATTTAATAAAACAAATGTTTTGGAGTTAAGAATCATGGCTACGAGATTTTGCAAATTATAACCAACTTGATTTGAGTTGGTTAATTATGTCGCAATATTATACTTTTGAAAACAAGGTTTTTAAATAATTATTGCAACATGTAAAACAAGCCATGAATCTGACACTCATATAAAACCTATGTACTCGCCGGCATTTTTATGCTGACGTATTTTCACGTGTGTTTCAGGTACCATAGTTGATGATGTTCGATGATGATTTTTGTGTACGCTCACATAGGAATGGACGGTGCCTTAGTGACTTAAAAACAATGAAAGTCTATTTGTTCTTGTTTTGTTTCTAATTACAATGTAATGTAATACGTTTAATTTAATTAAACAAAACTGCTTAATCCATGGTTGTGAAACAATGATTCTATTACAATACTCCCTGACGTTTCCGCCATGTTTTGTTGTTTTACGTGGTCGGGGTGTGACAAACGGGTCGTAAGCACTTAGGATAGGCTCTGATTTAGAATGTAGGCCTTGTTAAACCATATCACATGAGTTCCAATACTCATTTGGTTTACGAGACCTCATTCTATCCGATCTTCCGATTTAGGTGTCGATTTATTAACATAGCGACCCAATTACTAGGTGCCACTCGATTGCCTTGGTTTGCCCGAGCTTTGTTAAGTTCAATTAATCGAGGACACTTTGCAATTCAATGTGAGTACATAGTCCCCTCTTTTACTGTTTTCAAACATTTTTGGGGTTATTCATATGTGCCAAACGATTTCGAGTTTTCTAAAACGAATGCTATGGTTTATATTAAACACAACGATTTCAATAATATAAATGAACTTATTGGGGCGTTGGTCGAAAGACAATTGAATGACATTCATTAACTATTGTTAAGCCAACCAGTAGTACGTTATGGTACCATAGGATATTATGATACCATAGGATCTGACGAATCCCGTTATCGGACTTTCACCATGGTTATCGGGGTAATTTGGGTAACGACAGACCCTGATGAATTGTTAACTTACCCTTTGGTGCTTTGTTAATACAAGTTGAACGATTAGGACGAGTCACACAGGTTTGAATGTATTCAATAAAATGACCAAAGGTTAGTTTTGACAATTTAAACACGAACCATCAGAACTATTTAAACTATGTGAACTACTTGAACCATTAGAACTATTGAACTATGTGAACTATTCGAACTATTTGAACCACTGGAACTATCTGAACTATGTGAACGATTTGAACTATCGAACCATTGGAACTATTTAATCTACGTGAACTATTTGGACTATTTGAGCGATTGGAACTATTTGAACTATTGAACGATTGGGTTATGGTAAGTGATTAGGTAGCGGGGCAGGTGTAATGTGATAAAAGCATGGTGGATACGCCGCTGGTACTTCCTATATATAAGTGCTTTTAACACATTACATGTCGTTGCGTTATCTTGATCACTTGGACGAATGTTTTCAAAACACTACAAGGCTTACTTAAAGATATAAACCATACAATGTTTACTTTTAACGACGATTTACTACTTAGTTTACAAAGAAAAATGTTTTCAGTTAAGATTCATGGCTACAATGGTTTTCGTTTATACATATATCAACTTGTAAAAGTTGATAGAAACATACTGCAATATCAAACTCTTTTGTTCTTCAAGATACACACTCGACAACTCTCGTAGTTGGACGAGGTATTGCACTATGAACTCAAAGCCATGAATCTGACATACTAACAAAACCTATGTACTCGCCGACATTTTTATGCTGACGTATTTTCACATGTGTTTCAGGTACCGTATTTTGATGATGTTTGATGATGATTATGATGCATGCTAACATAGGGATGGACGAGGCCTTGGTGACTTAATAAAAATGAAGGACAATATGTTCCTGTTTTGCTTTTAATATTCGAGACAATGTAATAAACTTAATTCAATAAAACAAAACTTCAATCCATGTGTTGTGAAACAATGATTCTGATACGATACTCGTCGACGTTTTCGCCGCGGTTTGTTGTTTTAACGCGGTCGGGGTGTGACAGAAGAGTTGGTATCAGAGCTAATGGTTATAGGGAATTAGGTTATTAGTGAATCTTTGACCTATACTATAACCTTCCTAGGACCCTAACACAAGTTATCTTGTGTTTAGACTTAAAACAATACCGTTGCCTATCTTTAGGTGACAACCACTATGACATTTGTGCTCTGTAAATGATGTACTTTGTAACAAAATATCAATTATAAATGAAACGATGTTTTTTGGTGTCAATATTTGTGTTTGAAGATTTCACGTTTTGATTCTCGTTCGATTTCAAGTTTTTAATCGCTTCATGGAAAGTTATACGCAAACTGTTACGTAAACGTAATCAGTTTAATGCGACAAACACTTTGGAGTAGTGAAATAAGCTTTACATACCTTAAATAACCTTAACATAACTTAGAAATAAGTTTTGAAGGGTTTGGTTTGTCAAAAACATGTTTATTCGATCGTAGGGACTATTTGTGACAAACTGTGAAAGTCTGCCGATTCGTATAGTAACAAACACTCCGGAACATGATCATAAGTTAAACATACCATAAATATCTTTTACAAAGCTTAGAAATAGGCTTTGAGGGGTTCGGTGTGCGAAAATAAACTTATTTGATCAAACAGGGACTAAAAGCGTCAAAAAGTGCATTAGTTTGCATTTACGCGCATATCTTACGTTTTGAACATATCCGGACATCCAAAAATTTTTGTAATCATTAAAATATTTTATTTTAGTGATTGGAATGCTAAAATACCATTCGTCGCATAATTTGGATCGTTTTTTGCGTCCGTTCGTGTTTTGTCGTAACTAACCGAACAACGAGGTCGTACGACCAAACGAACCAACATCAGAGATATTTTCAAGCATATTTCATGTTCTCTATGCTTTAACGTCTTTTTAGAGCCTTGAATATGGGTTAACGGGGCTTAAAAGCTTTAAAAAACAAGTTTTAAGCATGCAGGGACATGTTCTGCCATAATTTGAAACTTATATCTGACCTCCCTCGCGCCACACACCAGAACCAGATCTCCCTGGTGCGCCACGCAACAGAACCACTTTCCAGAATTACCGTTTTTCAGCAAACAGCTGCTGAATCATGGTTTTAATCCTTGTTTTTTGCAATCTATGGGCTGGTTTGTCTGTTTTGCAAGCTGCCCAATCATTGTTTAACAAGTGTAAGGTAAAGATTGAGCCTCATAACACATGTAATGATCTTGTTTGTCACACCCGCTCATAGCGGAAGCGCGAGGTGTAATCTGATCGGTTCTCATTGCATAACAATATAAGTGAACATACTAAATGAATAAAAACAAGCTCCAATGCCATTGTCATAATCGTTTCAAAAGAACACAACATAAGTAAAATGTATTGGTTACAAACCATCAAATGAAAATAAGTTGTCATTGTTTTATACATCAAAATGTAAGTCTTAAAATGTCAAGGCTTTGACCACTATATCACCACAAAGTGGCGGTATATAACGGGCAAGCCCTTCAAATAGTGGCATGGAGTCTTGATACTTGCTTTCCATGACTGAAATGTCTGCATGGTCCACTAATTTCCTGAAATACATGTTAAGTTTGAAAACATCAACAAAAGTTGGCGAGTTCATGCAGTTTAGTTGTATGAGATGTATCTGTAAAATGTGAGTTGTATAAAATGTATTTGTAAAATGTAAGTTGTATAAAATGTATCCATAAAATGTGAGTTGTATAAATTGTATCCATAAAATGAGAGTTGTATAAGATGTATCTGTATGTAATGATGTAGTATGTAAAGCGTCAATGAAATCGTTGATCATTAATGTTTCGCGAGGACATTAATATGTGTGACGAATTAGGAAGCAATCCAAACCTAGACGATTTCGTGTCGACTACTATCGACTGGGACACAAACGCACTCTTCTGTATGGCCACGACCAAGAGTGGGGCTCGCCAATACCCATTAGGTCTAACCCTCTGTACCTAGGTCCAAACTGGATTAATGGTGCTTAGATGTATGACCCTAATCGCACATGATCTAAGGTGTTTCATTCCATGACTTAACATACAATTGAACATGTATTTTCCCCGATAGTTGTAAAGTTGTAAAGCATTTAAAATGAATAGGGGACATGAACTCACAGAATCGCGTCCGTAAATAGAAGTAACTATGATCTCACGTGCGGTCGTCCTGAATAGTGTTGCGACCTACAAAGGTTCTTATATTTGTTAGACACTTCGGTCTTTATAGATGACTTGAGTACAAGTCTTGTGTCTTGAATGTCTGTAAGACTTGTATGTCTTTGTTTTTCGTGTAACTGTGTATTAGATGTATGATTTGTTAAACTTTCATATGTATATATATATATATATATATCACCAAATATATATATGTAATCTTGTATCTTGTGAGTTGTATCATCGGGTCTTGTCCTCTTGATTTCATGTCTTGTATGAATAAATTGTATAATTGTATTTCCATCAATTATATGTCATTGGGCCGAGCCCATGTCTTAATGTTATTGGGCCTAGCCCATGAATTTATGTTATTGGGCCATAATATTATTGGGCCTATATATTATTGGGCCCAAATGTTATTGGGCCTTAGCCCATATGTTTGGTCATTGGGCTTAGCCCATGTATTCTTGTTATTGGGCTTAATGTTATTGGGCCTTAGCCCATATGTTTTGACATTGGGCTTAGCCCATGTATTCATGTTATTGGGCTTAATGTTATTGGGCCTTAGCCCATATGTTTTGACATTGGGCTTAGCCCATTTATTCATGTTATTGGGCTTGGCCCAAGTGTTTTGATAAGCCCATTTATGAAGATAAGCCCAATTGTAAATATAAGCCCATTTATAAAAATAAGCCCATTTGTAAGTATAAGCCCATTTATAAAAATAAGCCCATTTGTAAGTATAAGCCCATTTATAAAAATAAGCCCATCTATAATTGTAAGCCCATTTATAAAACATCTTTCATTTTATAAAAATCACCATACATGGAGTTTTTAGTTAAATAGAAGACATATAAGTTTTTATAAGTTTCTAAAATATCGACTTTTGTTAACGATAATATATATATGTATCCGCGTCCAAAGATCGCCTAAGCGTCGTAGTAACTCCTTGGAATGGCGATATGTTTATAGATTCGCCCGTTGTCCGTTTTGACCATAAGTTGTGTCCGAAGGCTCAGAATGTCCGTAAGTTGTTTTAAGGTGTATTTACATGTAGTCTTGTAAGACTTTAGTCGAAATGTACATTGTGTTTATTTGTACCATTGTATTCAAGTTCCTAGTTATCATACATATAACTAATACAAACAAATAACAGATAGCACATAAGTTGTTAAGTTAACTAAATATATATTTTCTCAAAAATATATATTTATATCAAACTTTGCTTTTATAAAAACTATTCTTTAAAATCTTTTTAATCTAATAAAGATTTTGTCAAAAATAATAGTTTTTATAACTTATGATTTCTAAGAAAAATGGCCATATTTCCTTTGAAATATATACTTTGCCATGTTTATATAAAACATATTTTTTTCTTATAAAATCACCAATAATCTTTTCATATTTTTCTTAATAAAAACATATGAGATTTATATCAAAATCTTAACAAGATGAAATTAATAACATGTAGGGTTTTGGTATGATCATAACATAAGTTAACTAGTTCAAAATTCATGCTTTACTTCTAGTTTTAACAAAATTTTTTTATAAAAACCCATATTGTATGTTTCTTTTTATAACTTTGTAAAAGTATTATTTTTAGTGAAAAACCTTATATACTTTAACAAAATCAAAGATTATGACCATCCATCTAAACATTTATGTTTAAGAAAACCCTTAAACATTTTCATGTACACTTGTTAGATTATGTTTTTAAACATCATCTAACAAGTTATTTGTATGCTAATCATCAAAACTAGATCAAATATGCAAGTATTCATCCTTAAATCACAACATAAACACACTTTTATATCATGATTATTATTTTGCTTCTTTGTATTTTCATATTATTTTGTATGATTATTTAGTTTATTACATGTTCTTTAACCAAATAATACATAAATAAGTATGAAAAAGGGATTTTAGAAGCTTACTTCTAGCACTAATGGCTAGGGATGATCTTAATGATGATTTAAAGAAAAGAAAAGTTGTTGATCTTGGGGTTTTGAAAGCTTTTGAATGGATGGAAAGCCTTCTCCTGTTGTTGCTTTAGATCACCATAAGTATCTTCAAGCTCCATTTTGATCATCAAAGAAGTCTTGAAAGGTGACATGTTTTTGATGGTGTTCTTGGATAATATATGAATGTTGAGAGAGTTTTTTAAGTGTGTGAAAAAGATGGTGAAAAATGAGATGAACTGCTTAGAGGATTATGAATCAAAGTGTTATAAGTCTTCACCATGCTTTACCACTAGGCCCACTTGTGTAACCATTTGCATCTTAAGGTAATTAGCAAGATATTTGTGGAGAAAAGGTAAAAAAAGTGGGTCCCACATGTGGTTGTAACCGTGAATGAAGGGTGGGGGGGGGGGTACCCTTGCCTTGTGAATTTGTTTCATGACTTTCCTTGTTAAAAAGTGTTAGGATTATTGAGGAAATTGTTTAGGAAAGTTATATGTATAAGTATTTAAGTGTTTAAAGGGTGTTAAATGACCATTACTAGACCATAATGATCCAATTAACACTAGATGGTCACTAAAAAAAAGATTTGATATTGTTCGGATATTCGTTTCGAATTGTTTCGGTTAGACGTTCTTTGAACGCTAAGTTGTGTAACTTGTGTGAATTGATGTAGTTATTGGTTCGGATGATACCCGAAGGTATCCTCATATGAATTCTATGTTAAATAGCACTTTTACATGTTGCAAAAATATTAAATGGCTGATTTCTGCAGAATTTCTGCGAAAAAGTGTTGAAATCGTCGCTTTTAGTGCTTTTCGGGCAGTTTTTAGTGTTATCGGACTTCGGGAAGGTTTTAAATCAAACCCTTGCATTCGTAGATAGGGTTTAATATATATTAGATGTTGGACTTTCTTCTGAGTCCCAAAGATGTCGTTAGATGGTTTCTGTGGATCCTGCGTTTTCGTCAGAATACTAGTTTACTAGGTGCTTTTCTAGTAGTTTCGATGCATTGTTTAAACTGTCTCAAATATATTCAATAAAAATGAATCATGTGCATCCTAAGAAAGTATTCCATGAGTATTCTAAGTGTATGTTACGAAATATGCAGTTCGGGTGTTCAAAATGCATAAAAATGTAGCTAAAAATGAGTACTTTAAGTGTATGAATGTTGCCGGAAAGTGGCAGTTGTCACATTCTCCCCCTGTTATTGAGAATTTCGTCCCGAAATTCAAGCTAAGTCATCCTTTGCAGGAGTATTCTCGAACAGGTGGGGGTATTTTGGTTTTGATTTGATTTTCACGTTCCCAAGTATATTCGGGTCCGTGTCGAGAGTTCCAATGAATTTTTGCAAATATGTTACGACTCCTTCATGTTCCCTGGACCTTTCGGTCCATGAACTCAACAGGTGCTTTGGTGAATTGGAGTTTGTTATCAATATGAACCTCATCCTCCGGGATGAAAACTGTTTCTTGCGTTGGACTCTTCTTGAGATTCGACAAATGAAATATGTCGTGCACACTACGAAGTTCTTCTGGTAACTTCAACTTGTAGGCATCGGTGCCAATCTTTTCCAAGATTTCAAATGGACCTACGTATCGAGGGTTAAGCTTTCCACGCTTACCGAACCTTTCTACGCCCTTCCAAGGCGAGACTTTCAACAAGACTTTGTCTCTGACCTCGAAAGATAATGGCTTTCGTCTCTTGTCTACGTAGCTCTTTTGTTGATCTCGAGCCGCCTTGATACGGTCTCTGATCTGAAAGATTTTATCCGTAGTCTCTTGGACTAATTCCGGACCAATTAGTTGTTTATCGCCCGCTTCCGCCCAACATAGCGGTGAGCGACACTTTCGACCATAAAGAGCTTCGAACGGTGCAGCTTGTATGCTTGTATGGTAGCTGTTGTTGTAGGAAAACTCAACCAAAGGTAAATGAGTATCCCAGTTGCCTCCCAAATCCATAACACATGCACGAAGCATATCTTCGAGTGTTTGGATTGTCCGTTCGCTCTGGCCGTCAGTTTGTGGATGAAAGATCGTGCTTAGATTTAAATGAGATCCAAAGGCCTCTTGAAATGAATTCCAAATTCTTGAAATAAAACGACCGTCTCGGTCTGAGATGATTGAAATAGGCACCCCATGATGAGCCACTATTTCTTTGAGATAGAGTTCTGCTAGTTTCTCTGTGCTATCCTTTTCTCGAATCGACAAGAAGTGTACGGACTTTGTCAACTATTGACGATTACCCATATCATGTCGTGGCCTCTTGAGGTCCTGGGTAATTTCGTAATGAAGTCCATCGATATTCGTTCCATTTCCAACCGGAAATCTCGGGTTGTTGTAGTAAGCCCGAGGGTTTCTGATATTCGGCCTTGCCCTTCGCGCAAGTCAAGCATCTCAAAGGCCGCCAAAGAGTGGAACCCAAATTCTACCCATAAATTATAAAGTTCCATCTTCTTTCAGCACTAATTGTTTTTATGTGACTCAAAGTGTTTCTGCTCGAATATGTTCTTCCTTGAGCGCTTCTTGTTGTGCATCATGAATTCGTGTGGTAAGATCCGTGTGAATCATCATCTCTAATGCTCGAACTCTCAAAGTTCTAACTCGTTCCTTGCGGCTCAAGGCGTCTGCTACAACGTTCGCCTTGCCCGGATGGTACTTTATTTCACAATCATAGTCGTTCAGCAATTAAATCCAACGTCGCTGACGCATATTTAGTTCTTTTTAATTGAATATGTGCTGAAGACTTTTATGATTCGTGAAAATCGTACACTGAGTACCATATAAGTAATGTCGCCATATTTTCAAAGGGAATACCACCGTACCTAACTCGAGGTCGTGAGTGGTATAGTTCTTTTCATGAACTTTCAGTTGACGTGATGCGTACGCGATAACTTTCTCCCGTTGCATAAGTACGCAACCCAATCCTTGATGCGAAGCATGTAGTAAACTACGAAGTCATCGGTACCATCGACTAGTGATAAGATTGGTGCATCGCACAACTTATCCTTGAGAAGTTGAAATGATTCTTCTTGTTTCCCGATTGGGTGAGGGAGGTTAGCGGTTGTGAAAATTTTAGAAAAATTCTCTATAAATCTCCGATAGTACCCTGCTAATCCCAAGAATTGTCGGACTTCAGTTGGAGTCTTGGGCGCTTCCCAGTTATTAATTGCTTCGATCTTCGAGGTGTCTACTTGACTGCCTTTCTCGTTCACTATCTGCCCGAGAAATTGTACTTCACGAATCCAAAACTCGTATTTGGAAAATTTTGCGTATAGTGTCTCCTTCTTGAGTAGTTATAAAATGGTTCTCAAATGTTGTTCGTGCTCGTCTGCCGATCGTGAGTATATCAAAATGTCGTCAATGAACACTATGATGAATTTGTCGAAGTATGGATTGCACAGGCGGTTCATTAAGTCCATGAAGACCGCAGGCGTGTTTGTTAAACTAAAAGGTATAACGAGAAACTCGTAATGACCATAACGAGTTTGAAAAGCCATCCTTGGTATGCTTTCCTCTTGTATTCGTAACTTATGATACCCCGATCGTAAGTCTATCTTGGAGTAGAAGCTTTGAACTTTGCAATTGATCGAATAAATCACCAATCCTCGATAGTGGATACCGATTCTTGATGGTGAGTTTATTCAACTCTCTGTAGTCGATGCACATTCTGAGTGTTTCATCCTTCTTCTTTATAAACAAAGCTGGAGCTCCCCAAGGCGAGAAGCTTGGTCTAATGAATCCTTTATCCAATAACTCTTGAAGTTGTGTGAATAACTCTTACATTTCAAAAGGTGCTAATCGATATGTAGATTTGGTTATGGGTGCGGTTCACGATACCAAGTCGATATGAAACTCGACTTGTCGATATGGTTATAGTCCCGGCAAGTATTCAGGAAATATTTCAGGAAACTCTTTTAGCACAGGAATATCTGTCAGTTGTGGCCCAACGGCCTTCTTGTCGACAACATGTGCTAGAAAGGCAATATAACCTTTCCGTAAGCACTTCTGTGCCTTCTTGTAATTAATGATCCACAATGGTGTGTCTTGCTTCTCTCCGTGAATAACAAGTGTCTCTTTGTTCAGTGGTGGTAGGCGAATGAGCCTCTCATGACAAAAGACTTCGGCTTGGTTATCGGATAACCAATCCATGCCAGCCACTACGTCGAAACTACCCAACTCAACGGGTAAGAGATCGATACTGAATCTTCGCTCGCCAAGTTCCAAGGAACATCCTCTAACAACTTCCCCTGACTCGACTAGTTTATCGTATGTCGATTCTATAGAATGAGGGGACGTCTAGCTTACTTGACTCTAGGCCAAGTACATTTTGAATTCTATGTGGCGAGGAATTCAATGTAAAGTTTTAGGAACCCTATGTTTAAATGTAGGATAACCCAATCCATATGTTTAGATGTAGGATAACCCGATCCATATGTTTAGATGTTGGATAACCCAACCATATGTTTAGATGTAGGATAACCCAATCCCTAATTGTAGCTAGGACAATCCCGTCCCTAGCCATGAAACTCATGTATGTGAAATGTTGAGATGAAGCTAAAATTGGCAGCAGTATCAAATAACATGGATGTGAAATGTTGGTTGATTGGAAACGTGTCGAGTAACTACTGTTTGAGTGATCAAGGTAGGGTGGGATGATGCGGTCATGCAACGGATCTCCGGGGCTAAATCCCAAATGTAACGCGCAATGCGTTTGAATTCGGGTGTTACGTAGTATGGAAACAACCCTTGAGATATCGTGAAAGCCTCGACTGTAACCAATAACATTGGCTCTAATCATGATCGAGTTCTATAATTTTGTTTCCAACCTTTGAATTTAAATCAGTGAGCAATACTCTTCTTCCCCCAACAACCTCTTCAATGTATCCCTTCCTAGCGTTTGTACTTGGAGATTCCACCAAGTTAAGGTTGCGTTCAGCAGGAGACTCTCCGTGTATCTAATTGTCTACTTAGGAATGCGTTTCCTAGTATGACTAACCGACTTCATTGTCTTTACGTGGCAGACAGAACCTACCGCACCTCTCGTATTAACGAGGTCTTGCCGCTTACAGTCTGAAAAGTCTTAAAATTAAGGCCTTGTGTGGTCGCATCTTCTGGTATGGCATTGCTACTCATTCCCAATCCATCGGGATTTGAATCACTTGAACTACCAGTACCACCAGTACCGTCACTAGTGTCATCCCGATTAACCTCATGTTGTGCAATTTCTGCACCGTCGTCCATAAGAACTTTAGTTTGACTGTGAGATGTTGATTAGTTAACCCCTTTTTGGGTGTAGACCTTCCTCCTGGCGCCATGATCTTTTTAATATACAACATTAAAAGAATCTAGACATATATTTTGGATAAATATAGTCTATCATGTGCCCAAGAATGAAGAAGGAAATTGGTCATAAAATCCTCAAGATCGTATTGTTCATGCATGTTTGAATAAATGATAATGTGGATAACCGCAACCAAAATGCATAGCGCCTCTTGCGTGTACTGGACATATGTCTAAGTGGGAAACGAAATAATTTGTTGAGGAGGGGAAACCAACCAGTGGCCTCCGTCCCTATAGTATGCATTCCATACTACATAGGCTTTGATCATCCGAAGTAGAGAAATTCCTTTGCCATACTTGCCCATGTGTTGAATATGGTAATAGTGCTTGAGCTTCACGAGCTCCAACAAGATCATTAAGATCTTCATAGATGTCGAATAGCATGCAATGAGGGAGTTGTAGCATGGCTCATGCCATACTATCCTTTTGGATAGGACAAATGTCAAATGACGGAATTTATTGTATTCATTTCCAATAAGTAAGATAAGGTGCCATAGACACCAAGAAACCAACTCATGTACAAGGATTCTAGAATGTTGAGGAAAGATCCTCCATGAGTGGTTAACAAGTTTTGTTTGTTTAGATGACTAGTCTTGAACAACTCATGTTATAGATCAAATGTTTAGACGCGAATGAATACCTATCGTCTTCCTGTATTGTATTATAGGGTGTTATAGTAACCATATAGGTTAGTGTTCTACTGGATAGAAACTTGAACACTTAAGAATTTTGAATGAATAGTGATCATTAGCTTGACCCGCAGAGTCCACCAGAATTTCCATGCACTACAAGTTGTTATTACGTGGGCCCCCATAATAATAAATTGTCTTGCATGGTCACCCTAGCATTCTCTCGTTCAGAGCAGGCGATCAGTCAGAGAGAGGACACTATTGTCTATATACCTTCAACATAGAAGGAAACTTCGTGATAGTTCACGTGTCAACGTCCGTTGTCGTTACTCACAGAACGGCACGACATTAAATGAAATAAAAATAGAGAGAATTTGTAAAGATAACAACTAGAGAGGCACATTTATGATGAGTACTTCATCTTCCTTGTCTGGATAAGAGTGTCATCAATTATGATTTGTTTGAGCCACAGGGACCTAGTCCCACTAATGGAGTTGTTGTCCAAGGCTGCCACCTCCGCCTCATCGTCACTACTGAAGTCAGGCATCTCAGCATCCACGAGAAAGCAACCATCTTCCATGGGATCAATACTTTATGGTCTCACTTAGGGACCACATTCGTCATAAGCACCGCAATAGATATGAGGTCGATATTCCCATGTTATGTGTGTCAAGGATGGCAATGGAATTCGAAGTCGAAGGCATTTTGTTCTTGCCACAATATTCCTTAGAACACATATATAAATCATTTATATATAATCACATAAAATCCTATCTAACAAGGATTTCTATCTTGCATAAGCTGAACTTGTAAACCGTTTATAATGCGTAAACTGATAATGTAATGTATTGTAGGCACATAGTCTGTTAATGTAATGTGTCTATTTCTCATAGACTTCACCCATGGAAATGTCCTCGCTTGATTTATGTGAAGTGAATTTTTGTTGTAGTGGACCATGTTGATGGTGGCTGTTTATTGTTGAAGATGATGATTTGATATTTTTGTTTGTTTCGGGATATATTCTGGTCTCGTGACTCCGGTTTTGATTCATGTTTCACTCACGGGTTCGGGATTCGGGACTTGTTCAGGTTCAGTCAAATTCAGATGTGGGTGCGGTACGGTCGACTCGGTAAACTGAGTCGACTCAGTCAACACTGTCGGTTTAAGTTAACTCAGCTCGGGACGAGTCAACACAGTTTGATACGGGTCAACTCAGTTCGGGTGTGGTCAAACCGGTCAAACAGTCAACGGATGGGTTCGGTTCAGGTTTCGGTCCAGTCAACGGGTCAGCAGCTCAGTCAAACGGCTCGGTTCGGTTTGACTCGGTCAAACCGAGTCAACTCAGTGCCCGGGTCAGCGGTTCAGGTCAACAGTTTGGTTCAAGCCAGCCAGTCGGGTCAGATTATGAAGCGGTTCGGGTTGACTCGGTCAACTCAGCATTTCGACACGAGAAATGGTAAAGGTTTAACGACATAAGTTATTTTGTTATTTTTATATATAGTTTTAATATTACGTGTGAAACGAACTCGAATCGATTAAAGATTAGTTCACATCTTGAAATATTCGACAAAACTTACATGAATATTGTTTATATTGTTTGACTACTATTGAATTTTGATAAAAATAGCGATAACTTGTATTGTTGGGGCGTCCAAAAACAGAGGAGACTCTGCCCGTTTTTTTCGAGAAAACCATAAAACGAAAGCAAGTTTTACTCAAGCGACTTTTAAGAAAACAAATACAAATGGGTATTTTCTTCGACGACACTTTATGACTTGCAAAAACGCCGATAAGGTGAACTCTTCCTCAAATTAATATAAACACTTATATTTGGTTCAAACGTCAAAAGCTCGGAAATGTGTTATAACATAGTATACAAGTACTTACATTTATTACAAACGTCAAGGTTCGGAAACCGTTTTATAAAATAAATATATTTAGATACTTACTTCAAGCATCAAAGTTCGGACAATTTCATAAATGAATATAATTATCTATGGTTAGTTTAAACATCGAAGACTCGAAGGTTCTTTTATCAAATAAATATAATTATTATATTTATTACCAACATCACGACTCGAATTCGTTTTATAAAGTAAATATGGTTTGTATTTATTTCAAATCTCGTACAACGCGAATTCTTGTATAAAAATAAATATAGTTATATATTTATTTTCGAACACAACAACTCGATGACAATTTTATAAAATAAATATAACTTTTTATATTTATTTCAAACGCCGAAACGGCATATACGTATATTTTGTCAAATATATACAAGACGTAATATATATAATACAAGTCTATTATATATTACTTTCATACGCATAATCCTATATACACAAACGACTTCTCGGGACGACACGCGACCTTATCGATATGTTTACATATTTTATAAATATTTACTTATTTTTAAACCTCTCGAGAACTAAGTCTTCCAAGACTTATTACTTACCGACAATAGACGAAACTTAACAAATACAACTTCCTCGTTTCCTTCAAGTTAATAACTACCGTCGAATCGTTCGGTTAACGATTCGGTAGAGCTCGGTGACACGTAGTTTAGTTACCGCATATATTTAGAAACTTAAAAGATATTCCGTGTTAGGAATATTGTAGAATGCACGCTAGCAAGTTACGTCTTGGAAACGACATCACGAAGTCATATTTAGCTAGCTTTGCACAGGAATATTCAGGTGAGTTCATAACCCCACCTTTTTACGGTTTTACTTTTTTATAAATGTTTTCGGGGTGGAAAGGCATGCACGTTTTGCAAGGAGATACGAGGTTTTTGAATGAACAAAAACTCATATTTCTAAATCATGTTACAAATGGATTTCGAGGAAACTCAAATGGTTTACGAATGGATTATACTAAATATACCGGTTTTTACAAAACAAATGCGTATTATCGAAATGTGAATGATTTTCATGACTAGGGATGGGATCGTCTGGTGATAATTTTGGGGAGTTGGTCTGAGAGACTGGGGAGTTAGTCTGAGAGACTAGCTGGATAATTCAGTCTGAGGGACTGGGGAGTTAGTCTGAGAGACTAGCTGGGTAATTCAGTCTGAGAGACTGGAGAGTTAGTCTGAGAGACTAGCTGGGTAATTCAGTCTGAGAGACTAGCTGGGTAATTTAGTCTGAGAGACTGGGGTAAAATACATGTTACAAAGGAATACTTACAATAGTATTGGTATGATTAGCTTAGGAAAGAACCATAAATCTTTTACAAACAAACTATGAACTCGCTCAACTTTATGTTGACTTTTCGCATGTTTCTTTCTCAGGATGCATTTCAGAAACTATGGCACAGTTGGAATAGGAGAACCATTGGAGATTCGAGTACTTAGTGGCGTTTGTTTTCTAGAAGTCTTAGATTATTTGCTTCCGCCGTGCAATAAAGATACCAGTCCGGTCACGCCAGCTCTGATAATTTCGGGGTGTGACATATTGGTATCAGAGCTCTAGGTTACAGCGAATAAGGTTTTCTGTAGGAATACCTAGGCTCTAACCTCACTTTTCTCTGGGACTTAGACTATTAAGATGTTGAATACATACAGAATGCCTAGTACTCGAATATGGTCTCCAACCGTTGCCGAAAAATGAACATTCAAAATTTTGTTTTCAAAAATACGCTATTGTGGTGTTTCATACACGGTGCATAAAACAATTACATACAGTACACAACACTCTGAGAGTTTAGGAAACATGCATTTAAGACCTTCAGAAACTTATGTTGAAGTTCATTAAAGGTTGTCACGTAGGAGCCGCGAATATTAACTCGGGCACACACTATTATCCATATTATCTATGATATTTTAACTTCCCAAGCAGGCAGCCTACGCGTAACAAAACGCTAGTGAACGAGAATACATGGAACTCAGTCTTTACCTCAACGGATGTCGGGGTACATCACATTCTACGCGGAACGAAACGCTAGTGCACAGGTATACGCGAAGCTCAATCTATACATCAACGGAGCTTGAAGTACGACACATACGACTATCGAGGTGAGGCCTTTGAAAAGACACGATGGCGCAATTCAACGACGACGCTAGATTCCTGTCAGCAGGAGAACTAATGACCAGGAAACGGCAACTTGTCACGTGGTCCTGCAAATGGCACGAAACACGCCAAGGAGAAGACGAATGTCTCCTCATTCCCCCTAATTCATAACGACAAGTACGCTATGTTTGACATTCCATGGTAATGTCACCTAACAACCGGTCATCACGCGAAACCCCAGGTAAAAGTCCTTAAATTTCTTTTATAGAAATTCTGATTTTTGCATCAAATGAGTATATTTTCACATCTCTACTCCTCTTAAGGGTCATTGTATCACGATCATTTCTTTACAAGTTACATACAAGGTTTTTCGTTGTGACCTTGCCGAAAGTTTTCTTGTCGATACATATATATTTATTGTCGGATTGCGCTAAAACCAAGTTCAACTGTTTAAACTTGTCCATTACACATATTCACTTCAGAGCATCATATGATGTATTGGGAGCATCATATTCAAAAATTCGTTTTAACAAGTGTTTCATTTGTTCCGAGTCGAAGTAAACTTGTTTGGCATTCGACTCCATTAAATTGTTTGTTGATTTCGACACCTTGTGGTGATATTTTCACTTATTTGAACCTTGCGCTAAACTCGTTTACATATCTTATAAACTCATTTACATATCTTATGCACGGATTTAATTATTTATTGATTCAGATTAAATCCGCTTTGATTTATCACATTACAACAGTCTTAACACAATTGTGTGTTAAGACAATGGTACATAAATTCATTTCATATTCCGGTGTACCTCATAACGGTTCTTTCAACATCGATCGAATGCTTTGCAACATTCATTGCTTCTTCACCTTCGATCGAAAACATTGTTTCATTGATGTTCCATTTTCAATTGAAAATCCTATGATGTCATTTAAAAAAAACTTTCAGATTCACTTTATTGCGCTTTCATTTGACTTCAAACACGGTGAATTTGTTTGATCACTGCTATTATTGAATCATTTGAATCAATACGACAGCTTGTGGTGTCAGTACAAACTTTTAGCTTGGGCTAATCATGATCAAGCGTTTCATGCAAACTATTACTTTTGAGCTTGTGGATTCTAAGTACATCTAGTGGATGTTATTGCTTCTAGAACTCATTTACATACTGTCAACGTTCATACGGAATTCGATTGGTCGAAGTTCCTATTCTTTGTTGGACCCGTGTTAGCTTAGTCACACTAGTGACTGTATCTATACGTCTTGTTTCCTTTGACATCAAATTTTGAAACACATTTCTTTTAAACCATTTGGGTTCTTATTGTTGAAGAATGTCATTAAATTCACATGATTTAAATAAGTCTTGTTTCGATTACGCGGCCATTCACTTTGTTATTATTCGGACTTACCTGCGAACAACACAATTCTAAGGAGATAACATAGTCTAAATTTCGAGGACGAAATTTCTGTAACAGGGGGAGAATGTGACAACTGGTGATTTACGGCACCTAATTACATGATTAACAGATGATTAACGTGATAATAAATAGTGTTTAGGACACAAATTAACCTAATTAGGCCTTTGGAGTGCCTAGGAACGCCTATCCGACTTTACAGTGCGCGAACGGTGGTTTACAGAGAAACCTGTGAAACGTTAAACGGCAACGTATTGAAACCGAACATAAAACTGACAACGCTGACAAATATTAAATTTTTACGATATATTTTAGCTTCGTAATTAAATTTTAGTGACTACAGTCGAAACCGGATCGAAAAACGGATTAAAGACGGCAACGATACAATTTTTCACGATTATTACCGTAATCGACGAACGGGCGTGCAAACAACGACTACCGACCATATTTTATGTATTTTAATACTAAAATTTTATCTTTTGATGTTAAACGGAGTTCGGGTTTTGCAACGGATCTCGTAGGAATTACGGGCCATTTACACACGAGATGGGCTTGTGGGCCCTAGGCCCAAGCCCAAAACTCACAAGCCTAAACATACACCTAATATATTAGATCTATTAAGATATTTACAAGATCTATGCTAGATTTGAAAAATCTATACTAGATTTACAAAAATCTCTACAAGATTTAGAAAATCTATAATAAATCTTACTAAATCCTCACAATATCTCAACTAAATCCTCACAAGATCTTACAAGATTTCACCATATTTCTATAAAGAAACCCATATCCCTCAATTGTGCAGACCATTCACACACACACAAATCAAATATGCACATCCATCTCTCACATACTACTCTCCCTCTCTCGATAACATACAATCAGATACACACTCACAGACCTTTAGACCAGCACCTGATTCCCCCTCTGTTTTCCCTCTCAAGCACCTTAACCGGCATCGGTTTTTGTTTCGGTGGCCCTCTGTCCGTCGACAACCACCGCATCCCCACACTCCACCTGCCAACCACACCCCGCTTCCTTTTCGATCTGTTTGATCAGCAGCGGAGAGGTCGAAGAATTAGATGAGAGAGGGCAGCAGGGAAAAGAGATCGGAGCAGGGTAGGGACGGCGGCAGGCGGCACCGCTGTCTACGGCGGAGCGAAGGTGGTGGGGGTGAACGACAGTGGAGGCGGTGAAGCTTCACGGCGACGGTCTGTGCATCAGTCCGACCATTTCACCGGTAAAACCCCCGTTTCTTTTGCTTTGTTTCTGAAAAAGTTATGTTGATGGTGGCTGGTTATTGTTGAAGATGATGATTTGATATTTTTGTTTGTTTCGGGATATATTCTGGTCTCGTGACTCCGGTTTTTATTCATGTTTCACTCAGGGGTTCGGGATTCGTGACTTGTTCAGGTTCAGTCAAATTCAGATGTGGGTGCGGTACGGTCAACTCGGTAAACTGAGTCGACTCAGTCAACACTGTCGGTTTAAGTTAACTCAGCTCGGGACGAGTCAACACAGTTTGATACGGGTCAACTCAGTTCGGGTGTTGTCAAACCGGTCAAACAGTTAACGGATGGGTTTGGTTTAGGTTTAGGTTTTGGTCCAGTCAACGGGTCAGCAGCTCAGTCAAACGGCTCGGTTTAGTTTGACTCGGTCAAACCGAGTCAACTCAGTGCCCGGGTCAGCGGTTCAAGTCACCAGTTTGGTTCAAGCTAGCCAGTCGGGTTAGATTATGAAGCGGTTTGGGTTGACTCGGTGTTAGTGCATACATCTGTCGTCTTCGTCTTATGTGGAGTTTCGGTTGCGTAGCGGATCTGAACAAGCGTGACATCATATATGTGACATCACAAGTGACATCACATATATGACATCACATCTTACATCAGCACATGAAACGAATTTAAATGTACATATAAGACAAAAGTTCAAGAAGTTTCGCTTGAAACAAGATCTGTTCGGTTTCGCTTGAATTGAATTGAGGAGTTTCGCTTGAAACGAAGCATGTATATTTCAAGCGAAACCTAGGATAGTATAAATAGGGGTCATGTCTATTCATTTGTAACAGTTAGTGAATTCCATACCGAGGTGCTGCCGGTGTGAAGACTGATTGTAATTGCTTTTATATCAATCAAATCAGTGTTTAAAGTGATAAGCAAGCTATTTCGAAGTCAGTTTCTTATTTTCCGCATCTGAAACTGATAAAATCTCTTCTGAACGACTCGTTTGGGTCACAAAACGATCCTACAAGTGGTATCAGAGATCAGGAGGAAGAGATCTTGCCAAAACAGCCTGTTTTCATCACTTTTTCTGATTTCTATACCATTCTTTTCAAAATTAAAAATTTTTACGGTTAAAATCGGCTCAAATTCACACATATTGTGCGTAATCATGTATTAACAAACCCTTGAGAATATCAGCTTAAAATTCGAAGTAAAACTTGTAAAAATGGTCTGAAAACTTGGTTTCGCTTGAACGAACAATTAGGTTTTGCTTGAAAAGGTCAGGTTTCGCTTGAATCTGGGCTTTCGCTTGAGTTTACATCGTGAGTGCTGCTTGAAACTGACACACCGCTTGAAAACAATAACCGCTTGAAAACACTGTCTGCTTGAACTATCTTTCACGTGAAAAGTTTATTAATTTGTGTGAAACATTAAAATAGATCATGTGAAAATTCATTGTAATCAAGAATGTCAGTAGTTGGAAAAGGATATCACATGTGTTGTGTCAGTTTGCAAGAGGTGATCAGAACTATTTGATGTGCATGTGATAAATTGATGCTTGTCGGTTAAGTGTATTGTGAGGCCCAATCAAATTAAGATGGGTAATAGAGTTTTGTCGGTTCATAAAAATTTGCATGAGATCTGATTGGTGTTGAAAGTCTTTGTCGGCCCATGTATTGATATAAGAGATTTACATGTGATTTTAGAAAGACCACTTTAAACATTGCGGCCCAATCAAATTGAAAGGTTACTTAATATTGTCGGTTTAGTGGATTGATCGGCCCAATCAGTTTGGTTATCTTAAAGTTTCTCGGTGTATTCAGATTTTGATCACAATCATTGTTTATTGTCGCCCACTATTCAGTTTGAGATCCAATAGAATTGTGTTGTGGGATTCAAGGTTTTCGGCCCAATCATATTATAAGCTTCAAATTTGTTTGAAAAGTGATCTAGTTTGAACTTGGTATTTTTTTAAAGAGACTATTTTGAAAAAAACGGGTTTCCGAATCATGGATATAAATTTCTTTAATATGAGTAGTGAAACAATTAATAGAATAAATATATTAAAGAAAGAGTTTGACTTGTTTTCAGGTTGTCCAGGAGAAAGTACAAAGAGTATCATTGAGAGGTATAGCCATCTTGTTCGCTCAATGTCTGAGAAGGGTATTCAGAAAAATCCAAATGAATGTGTTGAAAGATTGGCCAATGCCATACCTCAACAAGAGTGGGGTACATATCTTTTGGATTTAAAAAGAAATGGAGAATACTCTAGATTGACAATTTATCAATTCATTAAGAAACTTGAAAAACAGATGGAGAGAAATGCTGAGAAGAAGAAAAGTAAAAATGGAAAATCAATACTAAAAAGAAGCAGGAGTAAAGGTGTCCAAGTGGGAGAGGAACAGACTGAAGAAATTTCAGTTTTGAAAGACGAGAAGAAAGCTAATAAGAAACATATTTTTGATTTGCAGGAAAATTGTGAGAGGTTGAAATCTGAAAATGACAAACTGTTAAATGATTTGAACAGTTTGACATTAGAAAACAAGATTTTGAAAGAGAAAGAAAAGGATTTTGAAAGCAAAAAGAAATCTTCAGAAGATGAAGATTTCTGGATAAAGCTGGAGAACAAAAATTTGAAAGCAAATGAAACAAAATTTCAAGAACAGTTAAAAGTTTTGGAAAATGAAAAATCTGTTCTTGAAGACATTAAAATTGAAAACGAAAAAACAATCAAGTCTCATCTTGAACGAATATCTCAGATTGAAAATGAAGCTGAGAATTCAAGGAACAAAATTGATGAGCTTGAAAAGAAATTGAAAGGTTTTGTGACTTCATCTATGTTCCCCTGTCCAAAACCAATCAATTCTGTTCCAATAAGTGACATTGTCACAAACCTTGACAAAGTCAAGGTTGAAGATTGTGATGAGAAAACTGATGATGAAAATGAGGAGTTTTATTCAGCAGACGAGTCTGAGTCAGAGTCTGATGCTGAAAATGAGAAAAAGAAAATATTTTTGAAATTAAAAGAAAAATTTCAAGAAACTGTTCTGCAATCGACTGAAAAAGGTGAATGCTCTACGCAAAAACCTTTGAAGAAGAAAGTGGAACAGAAACAAAAAGGAAAAAATTCAGAAAATGTTTATAACAAGAATAAAAGCTCATCAGTTCAATCATCCAATCATTATACAAAATCACAAAAATCTGAAAAACAAAACTTAAAAATAGTTGGTGAAAAGTGGTGCAGGTTTGACCATAGTGCTTCAAAGCCAAATCTAGTTTTTAGGAGGGATGATGATCATCACAAAGCCAGACAATGCTATGATCTAAGTGTTTGGTGTGAAAGTGGTGAATTGTACGATAACAGAGTGTGTTACTCTTGTGGTGTTCGAGGACACATTGCTGTTAACTGCCAGAGTTGGAGGTTTGAGTCAAGAAGATGCTTTAACTGCAACATCATTGGCCATATTGCTAGAGATTGCTCAATGAGATCAATGAAAAGATCGAGGGCTAAATCTCAGAAGCAGGTGAAGAAACCAGTCAATGTCAAGCCCAAAGAACAGAAGGTTCAAGAACCTAAAGTTCAAGAAAAGAAAGTGAAGCTTTCACAGGGGCAAAAAGACAGACTGAGGAAGAAGAGGAAGAAAGCGAGAGAGTATCTGGAAAGGATTTTGTCCTCGGATACAACTGGTAAAACAGATAAAAGTTCTGATAAATCATCTTGCTGACCAAAGAACAAAAAAATCAAGCAAAACGCATTCATCAGATACAAATCTGAGGACGAAAGAGAAAAAGAAGAAGAAGAAAGTTTGTGGCAATGAATTTGTTTCTCCGGAAACAAAGGAGGCAGTTGTTGGCAATGAATCTGACTCGTTAAAGTCACAAGCCACATTCAGGCAATGAATCTGGTATGGTAAAACCAGAAGAGCCATGTGTTGAGGTAAAAAATGAGAATTCTGGTCTAACAATGGATGATGCAAATTTTCCACCATTGTTGAACAAGAATTCAAAATCACCCAAGGACCGTCAGGCTTGGGTGAATCTGTTTAAACGAAAAACCTGACTTGCCGGAGCTTCCAGGTTGGTAAGCGAGAAGCAGGAATCAGCACATTTCTTGAGAAATTCACGAAAGTGATATTTCGAATTTACAAGTGGTAAATCAGGGACATTAAGTTGTACTTGATTTTTTCTACAAGTGATGTTTGTGGATTGATCTTAAAAATGTTAGTTTTTACAAGTGGTTAAAGAAGACAAGGTGATGAATGATCCCCATGTTTGAGAAATGACTCACAAAACTTATTTTCCGAAAAAAACCATTTTGATTAAAATAAACTTAAGTGTTTTGAAATCACTATGGGAAAATGTTTTGTCGTCAGGGGGAGTTCTGATTGTTTATGCCAAGTGAATGGAGAATTGAAGCAATTCTCATCATGTTGTCAATTTATTTTTGTACAGTTGTTTTTCAAATTTTCCCAGAAAATCAAAATTGAGATATATTTTGATTTTAGGGGGAGTAAAATTAAAAAAAAAAGAAAATTTGAAAATGTCAAAAACATTGAAAAAATGCAAAAATGAGTTTTGTTGTCACAAAGAGGAAATGATAGTAGATCAGTTGGACTGTCACAGCATGTTAAAGAAATGGAGAGATAAAATGTGATAAACGGTCTCACTAAAGATGTGACGGTAGGCTCAGCTAGACTAGTAGATTTGCGATAACGATACAAATCTAAAATGAAAAAGCCTAGTTCTAGTGGGAAACATGGTTAAAAGCATAGTACTTAGTTTTGTCCTTCTTGATTGTGTGCCTACTCAGTAATCGCTGAATGTTGAAAAACCTAAAACTGGTTAAGTTTGTGAACTTTCACAACTTTGCTATAAAGTCGCTGTGATTGTGCATTTCATTTTGCAAAGATTTAAACTTGTCTTATTTATTTATTTTGTTTAAGCATTGGACATCCTCTGCGTATACGTGAGTATCGACCTGGATGTTATTGCCTAAACGTTCTGCTTTATTTTCTTTGGTGTTTCGTTTAAGCTTTGGATCACATCTGCGTATACGGAAGTATCGACCTGGTGGTTAAAGCCTAAACAACTTCAATTTATTTTTATTTTCTTATTTTGTTTAAACATTGGACTTTCTCTGCGTATATGGAAGTATCGACCTGATTGTTAATGTTTAAACATTCTACTTTATTTTCGCACAAATCACAGTTGATAAAAGTTTATTGGCATTACTTGAGTCAGTGTATTGCATGATGAGGGGATATGTTGAGATCGTGGGGTCCATAAGAACTTAGTGCAATGTTAATATACCTTAACGTATCGGTAAGCATTTCGAAAGTTTTTAGATTGAGCTTAACTGGACAACAATATCGTCAATCTACGTGAATCGTTTAGAGCTTAAAATGTTTAAAGCTTAACGGTGCTGGTGATTTGTCTCAGAAACTGATATGATCCTCTTACACAAGCTCTCAAAAATATTGTATGTAAATATTTCTTTTCTGCATTCCTTTGTTATAAAAAATCCAAAAAGATTTTCGGAGTGTTTTAGCATAAATTTTGAAAAATACAAAAAGATTTTCGACAACTGATGTTGGAGAGCTGATATTCAAAATTTCAAGTGCTGAACATGATGAACTGGTTTGGGAGTGTGTGTTTAAAAGAAGAAACTGATTTTGAGAAAGAAAGTTAGATTAGTTAATCAAGATCATTAATTTGAACTTGATGTAACTATTACTAGTAAGTTTTTCTTATTGATTTAAGTGAAAACTTATGTGGTGGTGAGAAAATATTGTGCAGGAAATGAGCTTAAACAGAGATAAAGCCAGGAATTGATCTCTAGGTGATAGCTAATTCCAGACAGCGATCCCATCATGATGAGAGGGGGGGTCTGACGAGGTTAGAGCCAAAGAGAAGATCCTGGTATATGCTAAGAAAGAAAAGAGACTGATAAAGACTGAAGATGCAAAGACTCGACACTTAAGACTCGTCAACATCTGAGGGGGAGTCTGTTAGTGCATACATCTGTCGTCTTCGTCTTATGTCGAGTTTCGGTTGCGTAGCGGATCTGAACAAGCGTGACATCATATATGTGACATCACATATATGACATTACATCTTACATCAGCACATGAAACGAATTTAAATGTACATATAAGACAAAAGTTCATGAAGTTTCGCTTGAAATAAGATCTGGTCGGTTTCGCTTGAATTGAATTGAGGAGTTTCGCTTGAACCGAAGCATGTATATTTCAAGGGAAACCTAGGATAGTATAAATAGGGGTCATGTCTATTCATTTGTAACAGTTAGTGAATTCCATACCGAGGTGCTGCCGGTGTGAAGACTGATTGTAATTGCTATTGCTATTATATCAATCAAATCAGTGTTTAAAGTGATAAGCAAGCTGTTTCGAAGTCAGTTTCTTATTTTCCGCATCTGAAACTGATAAAATCTCTTCTGAACGACTCGTTTGGGTCACAAAACGATCCTACACTCGGTCAACTTAGCATTTCAACACGAGAAATGGTAAAGGTTTAACGACATAAGTTATTTTGTTATTTTTATATATAGTTTTAATATTACGTGTGAAACGAGCTCGAATCGATTAAAGATTAGTTCACATCTTGAAATATTCGATAAAACTTATATGAATATTGTTTATATTGTTTGACTACTATTAAATTTTGATAAAAATAGCGATAACTTGTATTGTCGGGGCGTCCAAAAACAGAGGAGACTCTGCCCGTTTTTTTCGAGAAAACCATAAAACGAAAGCAAGTTTTACTCAAGCGACTTTTAAGAAAACAAATACAAATGGGTATTTTCTTCGACGACACTTTATGACTTGCAAAAATGCCGATAAGGTGAACTCTTCCTCAAATTAATATAAACACTTATATTTGGTTCAAACGTCAAAAGCTCGGAAATGTTTTATAACATAGTATACAAGTACTTACAGTTATTACAAACGTCAAGGTTCGGAAACCGTTTTATAAAATAAATATATTTAGATACTTACTTCAAGCACCAAAGTTCGGACATTTTCATAAATGAATATAACTATCTATGGTTAGTTTAAACATCGAAGACTCGAAGGTTCTTTTATTAAATAAATATAATTATTATATTTATTACCAACGTCACGACTCGAATTCGTTTTATAAAGTAAATATGGTTTGTATTTATTTCAAATCTCGTAAAACGCGAATTCTTGTATAAAAATAAATATAGTTATATATTTATTTTCGAACACAACAACTCGATGACAATTTTATAAAATAAATATAACTTTTTATATTTATTTCAAACGCCGAAACGGCATATACGTATATTTTGGCAAATATATACAAGACGTAATATATATAATACAAGTCTATTATATATTTCTTTCATACGCATATTCCTATATACACAAACGACTTCTCGGGACGACAAGCGACCTTATCGATATGTTTACATATTTTATAAATATTTACTTATTTTTAAACCTCTCGAGAACTAAGTCTTCCAAGACTTATTAATTACCGACACTAGACGAAACTTAACAAATACAACTTCCTCGTTTCCTTCAAGTTAATAACTACCGTCGAATCGTTCGGTTAACGATTCGGTAGAGCTCGGTGACACGTAGTTTAGTTACCGTATATATTTAGAAACTTATAAGATATTCCGTGTTAGGAATATTGTAGAATGCACGCTAGCAAGTTACGTCTTGGAAACAACATCACGAAGTCGTATTTAGCTAGCTTTGCACAGGAATATTCAGGTGAGTTCATAACCCCACCTTTTTACGGTTTTACATTTTTATAAATGTTTTCGGGGTGGAAAGACATGCACGTTTTGCAAGGACATACGAGGTTTATGAATGAACGAAAACTCATATTTCTAAATCATGTTACAAATGGATTTCGAGGAAACTCAAATGGTTTACGAGTGGATTATACTAAATATACCGGTTTTTACAAAACAAATGCGTATTATCGAAATGTGAATGATTTTCATGACTAGGGATGGGATCGTCTGGTGATAATGTTGGGGAGTTGGTCTGAGAGAATGGGGAGTTAGTTTGAGAGACTAGCTGGGTAATTCAGTCTGAGAGACTGGGGAGTTAGTCTGAGAGACTTGCTGGGTAATTCAGTCTGAGAGACTGGAGAGTTAGTCTGATAGACTAGCTGGGTAATTCAGTCTGAGAGACTGGGGAGTTAGTCTGAGAGACTAGCTAGGTAATTCAGTCTGAGAGACTGGGGTAAAATACATGTTACAAAAGAATACTTACAATACTATTGGTATGATTAGCTTAGGAAAGAACCATAGATCATGTGATTGGGTAGGCAGATACTTAAGGCCATTAATCCTCTCGTATGACCGAGGAACATGAGTGATAGATCTATTTGGGTGTAGCGAGCCCTACCCATGAGTCCGCGGAATGGACCATGAGGTGACTATGTCTTCCAGCCGGAAGCCCGGTACAACTTTGCTAGGTTTGAGTCTTCCTGCACCGTCACACATATCAGTGGCCTTGCAAACCATTGGTGATCTTTTCCTTGTTTGCTATCATACCAGGGTTTTACAAATTACATACCATGTTTTATACAAATTCAAAGCATAGGATTATGTGGGCGTGGAGTCAAAGTCAGGGTGGGCATTGACGGTTATATGAACATTACAAATATGAGAGTTTACAAATACATGGTTTCACGAACATAATGCATTACAAATACAAAGTTTCCATATAACTTGGCAAGAAAATGATTTCTAAATTCATTTTCTCAATATTATTTCACAAACCGGTTATTCAAAAGATTATTTCGAATCTTTTACAAACAAACTATGAACTCGCTCAACTTTATGTTGACTTTTCGAATGTTTCTTTCTCAGGTTGCATTTCAGAAACTATGGCATGGTTGGAATAGGAGAACCATTGGAGATTCGAGTACTTAGTGGCATTCGTTTTCTAGAAGTCTTAGATTATTTGCTTCCGCTGTGCAATAAAGATACCACTCCGGTCACGCCAGCTCTAATAATTTCGTGGTGTGACATAAGAAGGTTTGGAAGTGATTTCAAGCAAGTTTCAAGCAAAACCAAGTCTTACACCATCTTCTATCAAAAACCCATCTAAAATATTGAAGGTATAATATATTTCATTAAATATTGTTCTTGATTTATAATGATAAAGAAGATAGTAGAAGTTTCTCTTGATTCTTGAATCTAAACACTAACTTGAAACTATCAAATAAATAAGTTTTAAACAAAATAAAAAATGGGTATGTGTATGTATGTGTATATGGTCGAAAGTTATGAAGGTGTATGTGCCTAGTTGTGTTTTGATTTTTGTTTAAAGATCTTTGATTGATTTGAGTTGAATCTTGAAAGATAAGTACATGCATGTGTTGAAAAGGTATCACATAAGAAGGTTCTAAAAAGGGTCATGTGATTTATGATGAATATGATGAAAAGTGAACTTTGGAAGTTCATATGTGTGTATATGTGTGCCGTATATATATGTATATATGTATGCATGTATGTCAAAGTTGTTGTGTAATCATAAAAGTGAAGGATCTAAGTATGAATAAACATGAATGATTGAAGGATTAAAGTGTTATGTATGATATTTGAAAGAATAATATGTTAGTGAAGTTTTGACGTATTAAGATCATATTAGATGATAAAGTTGTGATATGAGCATATTAGATGCATGTACTTAGACATGCATGATGATATATGATCTTAAAAAGGTGATTTGAATATGATTGAGTAAAAATAAGTTATGAGCAGATTATAAACACTAAAATGAGGTTATTTTAAATTAATTAGTGACTTATAACCTTGTCATAATGTTTGCTAGCTTTGCATGTTGTACATGGTGCATTAAAGTTGTAAAATACGTGAAATCGCATGATTTATGTGACTTATACAAAAACTGCACTAATCTGATTATAATCAATATTTTAATCAGTAAATAACATGTATTGTGTTAAAATATCAAGTCGTTTCGAGTTGGGATGATTATAGTAACGTTTAACGCAAAACTATGCGTTAAAACGGTCAAAAATCGGCTTTTCGAGTGATTTTTGTAAAACTGATTTAGATCAGTAAATAAACTGATGTTTTTAGTTTAAAAATAAGTTTTTTAACTAGTTTTCAGTTTATTTGGTGTTTGGTTAGTCATACGTGACTTCCGATGCCCGAAACCGTTATCGAATCGCTAAAATACGCATTTTTCAACACGCACAAGTATGGGTAAAATTTTGGATAAATCTTATGTGTTAAAATGTTTTATGTGATTTAAACATAAAAATGTAAAAGCATGTTAAGTTTTAACATGTTGATGGAAGTTTAGACCTTGCATGTATATTTATGTGGTAGAAACGGTGAAAATCGCGCTAAGTGTGCAAATTATTTGTCGAGCATGAAATTTGATACTTAAGAGATGTTTTATGTATATTTGCTTTAAAAACGACAAAATAGATAAGTTAACAATATTTTGCATGTCTCGGTGTTAAATTATATAAACGTTTATGTATATATATTGCTACGCGCAAACCGTAGATATATTGCGTATAAACGAGAGAGTTAACGGATTTACACAATAATGGTGACCAATAAAATCGTTCAAGTTCATATATATATTAACGTGCCAACATAATCCAAAAATAACAACTTTTCGAGATAATCTCAAAGTTATGTGATAATTCTAAGAAATTGAGAAACTTAGGATTTTTTGTTATATATATGTTGATTTAGAATCGTTCCTATATTAGGACGTGTAGAAAATCAATCTCTAGGATTGCGCTATTAAAATACGCACCCAAAGGTGAGTGTCACTAAACCCCTCTTTTTACTGCTTTGTATATATTTTGGGGGTAGAACACGTAAATAAAAGGGTTTAATAATGTTTTTGAAATAAAACATACCTTCTAAAATTAAAATATATATTTTCGCTGAAAAGATATGAAATTTGATAAGTCATACGTTTCGAAGCAAAAACGTTTTTGATGAATGAATGGTACGGTACTTCCTAGGCGAAACAAGACCGTAACGTTGGACGAATGTCGGCCTGGGTCTCGAATGATGGAGATTCAGGGGATTCGTACAATATCGTGTATTAAATTGTCATATTAGTAGGATATATATATTGTACGTGAGGCAGACAACATATTTCTCTTCAAGAGGACCCTGCGCCCATGATGTCGTTTAATCATTTAAGTATTGTACGCGATCAATTGTTGGTAGATCTATCGGGTTGACAACCCCGTCATGACCGGTCGCCCTGTGTCAAGTCAAGCGATGAATTTAAATTCTATTTATTGTCTAGCTTTGATTATCCCTGCATGGTTAATATATAGTTCGTATCGTCTAGCTAACATACGAGTCTGAAAATTGACGCAATAATTTAATATACAAAACCTGGGCAGTATTACTGTTGTCGGATTAATGAACCGACGGAAGGCCCATGGATTTTATTAAGGATGTAAAATGGAGTTTCTAAAATTTCATGGATGTTTTCAAATAAACACCTAATCAGAAAGTTTTCCTTGGAATAAAAAAATGTTTGTATGTGAATATATGAACTCACCTCACTTTGTGTTGACACTTGATTTTAACGTGTTCTATAGGTACTTGAGTTCGGCTTCGGGAAATCATGGCATATCTTGTGTTTGATGATGCATGTTGTTTTGTTTAAATATGTTGGACATCTTTTAAACTATCTTGGACGTTTGCAATAAGATCCGCGAGGATCAAAACAACTTAACTTATGTGGTTGTGTCGTGGCCTTTAAAATGTAATGTTTAATACTTATGTTTTAAAATATGTCAAAATATCCAACAAATGAGTGCATCGTCCGACAAGGTATAAATGGGCACCAACTTCCGTCACCACTACGTTTAATATTCCGCTGCGACGTTTTTTGGGTGTGACAATTATGATGCTTACACACATAGGGATGGACGAGGCCTTAGTGACTTAATAACAATGAAGGACAATTTGTTTATGTTTTTCTTTTGACTTCATGACAATGTAACAAACTTAAAATCCATGTTTTGTGAAACAATAATTCTGTTACGACACTCCCCGACATTTCCGCCATGATTTGTTGTTTTAACGCGGTCGGGGTGTGACAAATTGCATGGGGGTTTTCATTATCTTATTCTATCACTTGGAGGCAAACCCTAATTTTCTCCCCCTTGATGAACGACAGCAGACTACCCCCCCCCATCAAAGCACACCTTCCCTCTCGGATCAGTCTCTCTTGTCTCCAACACTCATCTTTCGGTTAGTATGCTTGCACTCGTTTTAATCCTGATTGATTGTTCACGGCTATGTGTGGTTTGTTACTAGATTGCATTAATGTTCATGAGTTTTTGTGTGATCTAGGGTTGCTAGAATTATGATTCTTTATGGTTATGATAGTATGAATTGTGAATTCTGTCCACTCTATTTAATGATGATAATAAGCTGATGAGTTTATATGATCCAACCTGGATGTTTTGATTGTGGTCAGTAGATCGATGTCAATTGTGGACCGTAATACGTTTTGATAAACAAACATGATTTAACTGAAATCCATGGAAGGTTGCTGTGATGGTGATCTAGAAAGCTAATAAGGAATTAGGGTTCATGTAAATCAAAGAAGGAAATCATGGCCATCTGTTAAGCGACGACTGTTTCCGACGAAGAATCATGAACCTTCGTCGCAATCAGTTTTGACGAACAATCATGAACCTTTGTCGCAATCAGTTGACGAACAATCATGGACCTTCATCGCAATCACTTTTGACGAAGTATAGTGCTTCGTCATGGAGGATCTTCGTCGTGAAGGCACCCCACTATGATAAATGTGATAATGGATGTTCGTGTTATAAATTCTAACTGTTTCATGACAACAATGCTGACTAGGAATGTGAAGTCTGATTTGGCTGTGTGAGTAGCAAACTCACCTGTTAAATGATATTACGGGACTTGCACATGGAATGTGGATTTACATGAGAACTACGTACCTGCTATGCGATATACGGTGATCTTGTGATGAATGGAAACTATGTAAAATACGTGATTTAATTATTATGAAACTGATGTTATTGGTAACTACTGTTGGGGACGAGAACTTGTGTCATGAACGCGTATGAAATCTAAATGTTTGCTATATGTTACGTGACAATGTTGTTACATGTGACTTGTTGAATACGTGATCTAGATATGTTTTTACGAAACTGATCATCTTTGGTAACCACGGTAGGGTTTGGTTGACCAACTTGGAACGGGTAAGGTAACGTAACATACCGATCAAATCTAAGGTGAGTTCACTGCTCTTTTTCAAGGAGGAATATTCCGAGGAGGAATATTGGGTAATGGATTTGACTGGAATGTTAAACCGGAATGTTGGATAATACACTCACTCCTATCACCTGAAGTTCCATCTTCTACCGAATTGGTTGCCGGGGAGGCAACGGGGTTATTAGTTGATAGCGCTATTAGGTTTGGCACCCTCACACCGTACCGGGGAGGACGGGCGTGAACTAATTACCTTAACCACTCGACCAATGCTTAGATAGGGGCATTGGGGAAGGGCAAACAATCTGGAGCCATCTTGTACGGTATCGAGTTATTATCAACATTGTTTTTTTGGAATTGCTTTTGAACTGAACTAAAATTTTGACTGTAAAACATGTAACACGATTCTCGGTAAACAAAGGAAAACTATGAACTCACCAGCATTGTCTGATACACTTTTCTGCATGCTTGCAGGCCTATAGGTACATGTTATTGGAACTTGCTGTCTGGGATGCTGGAGTGGTCATGGGTCGAGATACATGGAATCACGAGACAAGTCTAATGGTTTTCATACACTTGATTTATGAAATACCTAACTAACGATTTATGCTTCCACTGAACACGTTGAAATATTATTAATGTTTTGTAACACTTTATTCTAATGAATGAAAGTTTTTATTTGAGATCTTGTTAAGGGTTCAATGTGATTGGTGGCTAGATTCTGGTACCTCACACGCCTCGTGGAGGATTCCGCATGTGGTATTTTGGGGGTGTGACATGGACAAATCAAGGCTTTGATTCATGTATCTTATCAATGATAAAATACACAATTAAAACCCTTCCAAAAAGGATGACATCATTTCTTGCAAATACTTCTTGAAATCTTTGAAACGCCCGCCAGATCCATATTAGTTTCCTGAAATACATGTAATTTTGAAAAGGTTAACAAAAGTTGAGCGAGTTCATGTGTTTTGTATGTGAGATCGTAATAATCTTGTAAACAATTGAGAGAATTCCTTTGATAACCGGTATGAAAGCATGGACATTAATATGTGTGGTGCGTAGGAAATGCTCAAACCTAGCGAATTTCCTCCGGTCCATCTGGCGGGAACGACATAGTCACCATATGCGGCCACACAAGGACCCATGGGTGGGGCTCACTACACATAGATAGATCTACCACTCATGCCCCTCTGTCTTAAACTAGATTAATGGCACTTAGGAGATATACTACATCATCCACGTGATCTAACAGTTCATTCCTTATCTAACCATACCATTTGAAACATCTGTAACATGTATTTCACCCCCGTAAGTTATAAAACCGAAAACAGTTAAAAGAAAGGGGGGAACATGAACTCACAGGTTTGCATCCTGACTCCTTTAACTCAAAGATCTCTTTCTGATGACGTACCACTACCTACACATGTGCTAAGTCTTATTAGACGCTTAGGTCGTGTAACGACTCTTAGTCTTAGTTGTTTATTAAGACTTATTTTGGAATCCATGTTATACTTTGAGTTAAATCTTTGATGTTCATTATATAATTAGTAGTTAAAATAAGAATATTTTTACTTGTTTAAAAAAATATAATATTTTTACTTGTTAAACAGTAATTTTATATGAAAACCATGATTAAAAAAACAAGCATACCTTGATTAGTAGTTAAAATAAAAATTATGGCAAATTTAACACTAAAAACATGTTTAACTTCTTTAAAAATCATGATCATGTAAATCTTGTAAATAACTTTGGTTTCTTGAAAAGATCGTTTTTGAATCATCCATTCTCAAGACTTATATCATGAATCAATAATCATCATACATAAAAACAACTTCATTTTCAAGTTCATGATTCACATAAAGGATGATCATTACTAATTTCAGAAGATTCATCCTCATACTTGTTAGATCATGTGTTTAATCATAATCTAGCAAGCTTCTTATGATGATTAACATCATAACCTCAAGAAATCAACAAACAAGTATCATACATACACTAAAACAACTTAGATTTCATGTTATGAAGTTTAATGTGAATGATCATCTTCATGTTTCTTTATGATTCTTATGATTAACAACTTACATAACACTTTAACCACTAAAACTAGAAGTAAAAACTAGATTTAAGGAGCTTACTACTAGCTCTAAGGCCAGGGAAGAACAAGAAGCAAGTTGAAGAAGAAAATGGGTGGCTAATAGCTCCTCAAGGAAGTCCTTCCACTTCTAGTGCTTGAAGCTTCCTTAGATCACCTTCCTTAACCTTTGTATAAGCTTAGATTGGTTGTAAGATGAATAAAAATGGAGGTGTATGGGGATAGGGGTATGGCCGTGAGCATGGAAAGGAGATGAAGGAGTTTTGTGAGCTTGAATGATAGTGATGATAAGAGGTGAGATCTAGTGGTTTTTATAAATGTTCATCCAACATTCTTTTACATGAAAGTTAATGTGTCTTAAATCATCTAAACATATCCAATATAATATTCAAAGAAATCATGGGAGGGGGGCCCACTTATAAAAGGTTATGGGGGTGGGGGTTGTCTAGTTTGGTTTCAAGTTCTAGTTACAAAATCTAGTTACATGTTAAGTTTATGTTTAGGGATTTAAGTGTTTAAGTGTTTTAGGATGTAATATCATGTTTGGTGACCATAACTAGGTTTTTAACATTAAAACAATGCTTTTAGTTAAATTTTGGTGTTTGGGGTAATGTCCAGTTGTTCGGTTGGTTACCGGTTTGTTAAAGTGCTAAATAGCGCAGTTTAGTGTGCTTTATGTTGTCTTTTATGACAGTTTCGATTCCCGACACTTATCAAAGCATTCTGGACCTTTAAACCATAATTCTGCATTATATTTTGTTATTAAAAAGCTGATTTTTGCTGAAATATGCAGAATTCTACAGTTTTGTGAGTTTTAGGCACTTTTCGGCACTTGAGCTATCACTAGGAAGGCAGTTTTATGATTCCTACTATACTAGTGTAACTTTTGGTTTCGGGATCATTCGGTGTCTTAACATCATGTTTGTCTGAGTACTGAACTCCCGTCGGTACTTCTAGTTTGTCTGATATTGTGCTAACTTTGTTTGGTGCACTAAGTGAACCATATTGTGTTGCATGCAATAATGATAACTAATCTTGCAACATGTAATGCACTTGTATGTATATGAAAGCATTCAGAAAATCATTCATGTCATTAATTAAATCAGGCACAGTCATTAATGCGAAAATTACTGTTTAACATTGTACGGAACATGTGGAAAATTGCCAGTTCTCACATTCTCCCCCCGTTAAAATAATTTCGTTCCAAAATTCAAGTTGCGTTATCAGCTGCAGGGGAGTTGTGAAACAAGTGCGGATACTTTGATTTGATTTGGTCTACACGCTCCCAAGTAAACTCTGGGCCATGACATGAATTCCAACGAACTAAGTTTAATACGACTTCTTCATGTCTGGTGGACTTTCCAGTCCCTAACCTTGAAAGGTTATTCAGTAAATTGGAGTTTGCAGTTAACGAGAACCCTGACTTTGGGAAATGACTATTGCTTCTGGTGTAGGTCTCTTCTTGAGATTAGACATGTGAAACGTGTCATGAACACTACTAAGCTCTTCTGAAAGCTTTAGTTTGTATGCAATGGTTTCGATCCTTTCCAGGATCTTGAAGGGTCCAATGTACCATGGGTCCAACTTTCCACATTTACCAAAGCGCACCACGCCTTTCTAAGGCGAGACATTCAGTATAACCATATTATCAACCTTAAATTCCAACGGTTTCTGCCACTTGTTAGCATAACTCTTCTGTCTATCACGTGCTGACTTGATACGATCACGTATCTGAACAACCTTGTCCGTAGTTTCCTGAACCAACTCGGGGTCAATAAGCCGTTTAACTCCGGTCTCTGCCCAATCACAATGGGGACTGACACTACGTCCATAAGAGGCTTCAAACGGGGTGGCCTGAATGCTGTGTGATAATTATTATTATACGAAAACTCTACCCAGGGTAGGTGAGTATCCCAACTCCCACCAAAGTCCATCACACAAGCACGTAGCATGTCTTCCAAAGTCTGAATCGTCCGTTCACTCTGGTCGTCCGTTTGAGGGTGAATGGTTGTGCTATGATTCAACTGTGAACCAAACGCTTGTTGAAATGTCTCTCAAATCCTTAATGCAACGCGACCATCTCGGTCGGATATGATGGATACAGGCACTCCCTGACGTGCCACAGTCTCCCTGAGAGATATTTCTGCCAACTTCTTTGTGCTGTCTTTCTTACTGATAGGTACAAGTGCACAGACTTCGTGAGTCGATCGATAATTACCTAAATCATATCATGTCCTCTTTGGGTTCTTGGCAGCTTGGTAATAGAATTCATTGAGAGTTGTTCCCACTTCCAGACAGGAATCTTAGGTTGTTGCAGCAACCCTGACGGTTTCTGGTACTCTGACTTAACTTTAGCGCAAGTAGGGCAGTTACCCTCGTATTTAGCGATGTCGGCTTTTCTTGTTTGGCTACCAATAAAAATCCTTCAAGTCTTGGTACATCTTGTCAGATCCAGGATGGATCGAGTACCTTGTCTTGTGAGCCTTATCTAGAATAAAATGCTCGTAAATTACCGTAGAATGGTACCCAAATTCGTTCCATGATGTACAATAATCCATCTTCCATGGGTAACAATTTCACTTCCATACCACACAGTGCTTCAGCTTGTAGGTTCTCTTGGTCTAAGCGCTTCCTGCTGGGCTTCACGAATCTGAACTGTGAGATTAGTTTGTATCGTTATCCCTAAGGCTCGCACCCTTAGAGGCTTTGTGCATTCCTTGCGACTCAAGGCGCCGGCTACAGCGTTTGCCTTGCCTGGGTGTTACCTGATCTCACCATCATAATCATTCAACGGCTCAACCCTCCTACGCTGTCTCATATTTAAATCCTTCTGATCACAAAATGTGTTGTCAACTCTTATGGTCAGTAAAGATCGTGCAACGAGTACCATACAAGTAATGACGCCAATTCTTTAACGTGAAAATCACAACCCCAAACTCAAGGTCGTGTATAGTACTTTTCTTGAACCGTTAACTGATGTGACGCGTGTGCGATGAATTTGTCCCGTTGCCTCATCACGCAACTGAGACCATGTCGAGACACATCACAGTAGACCATGGAACTGCCAGTACCGTTGGGTAAAGATAAGATAGGTGAGTCACAGAGATTTTCCTTCAACGTCTACAAAGTTGTTTCTTGTTTCTCTCCCCAATCAAACTTCTTATCCTTTTTGGGTTAGGGACATTAGCGGTTGAGTAATACTTGAAAAGTTCTCAATGAATCGTCTGTGATAGCCCTCTATACCTAGAAATTGTCATATCTTAGTTGGCGTCTTGGAGGTTTCTCAATTCTTGATTGCCTAGATCTTGGCAGGGTTGACATGAATCCCATTCTCTATCACCACATGACCTAAGAATGGCACCTCGCAAATCCAGAATTCGCACTTTGACAGCTTGGCATACAACTGTTCTTTCTTCAAAAGCTCCAGGATAGCTTGTAGAGGTTTCTCATGATCTTCCTTGGTCTTCGAGTAACTAAGAATGTCGTCCGTTTATACAATCACTAACTTATCCAGGTATGGCTTGCACACCCGATTCATGAAGTCCACGAATACTTCCGGTGCGTTTGTTAAGCCAAACGGCATGACAAGGAACTCGTAATGCCCATAGCGAGTCCTAAAGGCCGTTTTCGGGATACATTCTTCTTGTGTCCTCAATTAATGATATCCTGCCCTTAATTCAATCTCGGAATAGTAGCTGGAACCATGTGGTTGGTCAAACAAGTCATCAATTTTTGGTAAGGGTTCCGATTCTTGATGGTTAGTTTGTTTAACTCCCAGTAGCCTATGCGCAATACTTTTTCCTCCTTAGTTCCTTTGAATTCCTCTCAGTTCAGGCTGTATGCACATACGAAAACTGCCGTTCTTCTTCCTAACGAATAACACTGGAGCTTTTCAAGGTAAGAAGCTTGGCTTGAGAAATTCCCGTATCTAGCAGCTCTTGTAGTCACGTCCAAAGTTCTTGCATCTCGGACGGAGCTAGTCGTTGGTTGCCTTAGCCCCTGGCACTAGATCTATCCGAAATTCCACTTGTCGCTATATAGGTAGCCCAGTCAAGTCTTTGTGAAATACTTATGGAAATTACTTTACAATGGGGATGTCCTCTAATTTTGGCTCCTTGGTCTCCTTGACTACAATATGAGCAAGGAAGGCTATGCAGCCTTTTCGGTGACACTTCTGCACCTTGATAACCAATGTGGGATATCACAATCCACCGCCTTATGGGGCCCAGCGTCCTCGCATAAACTACATGAAGGCCGTGTACTATAAGTGTTTCATCATTCGTAAGAGGGATGCGAATGATTTTCACATGACAAACAACTTCAGCTCTATTCTTGGATAGTCTATCTATGCCGACCACAACACTAAAACTACCTAAACCAACTGGTAGAAGGTTGATTGAAATTTTTTGTTCTCCAATTTCAAGTGTACAACCCTTAATAACTTCATCCACTTCAACTAATTTCCCATTTGCCAACTCTATAGAATATGGGGTGTCTAGTTTTCTCGTTTCTAAGCCAAAAATATCCTTGAGTTCCATAGATTTGAAACTAAAGTCGACACCTGCATCAAATAGAACGGGTGCAAAGTGTCGGTTTATAGAGAACGTATCCATACTACGTTTGGGTCTTGGCGTGCCTTGCATGCTCCTTTCGTGAAAATGCTCCCACGAGCTTGATTTTTCTTCGGACAATCCATCTGATAATGTCCTTTGTCACCACATCCGTAGAAACCTTTGCCCTTTCTGTTTCTTTTATCGCCCAGAATTCCATTCACATGCCCCGTACCAGACCAAGATGCCTCCTTGCTATGTCCGGTCTTGCCACAATTCCCACACCAACGAGTCCTGCACGGACCTATGTGATGATAACCACACCTATCACACTTTGGTAGTTCTCCTTGGCAGTTCTTATCACTTGTTTTAGTCATGGAAACGAATGCCTTGAGTTTCTTAGTCGCTACGGTTTCCTTATGGTTGTTGCTTGAATCCGACTCTTGCTTGAATTACGTATACTTTCTTTTATTTCTATCCGAAGAAGACTCTACATGCGTCTTCTTTTTCGTTGGACTCTTATTCGATTTCTCCATCATTACTCCGCCCTTGATAGGACCTAGGGTATGAGTTATCGCCTGAGCGATTCCCAATATGCTTCCTCTTATTCCGCTGTTGTTTACAGTGTTGCCTGCTTCGCATTGGACGATTACATCAGCAACTTGTTGGTTCTACAGAGCTTCAAGCTCAGCTCTTGTTGCAGGTAAAGGTCCTGATTAGACTCGGCCAGCGTTTCCTTTGCTGTGGTTCCATGTGCTTCTTATGTATAAAAAATATCGACGAGTTTAAACATTTAATTTGGAATAATTGTTGTCGTCTATGTGTGAAAGCAAAGCTTATTCGCCGTGCACTATATGAATAAGGGTAAGGTATTTCACAATGATGCCTATGCAAATCTTCCCACCACAATCATCTTATCATTGTAGTGAGGTAAAATGAGTCGCAACAAAATCTTGCTAAGGGTACATCGACTTTTACATACGCCATATCAACTGGTTGCAATTAGTCTTGCATAGAAACCTCCTCGGAGTCACCTTACTCCGATTGATTTAAGTCATCCAGTATTATACAAAATTCGGTGAGGTCTTCCCCCCACCTTATTCCTTGTTTATCCCTCAAGTTTCAGACTCTTCCATAGTCTTTAGTTTTACCAATCACGGGTATACTTTCCAAAAGATGGGGTTTTGCATCACTACCACACGTAGGAGGGGGATGATAGTGGAAACACAGGGGTAAGGTCGTGAGGGTACATGACTTCTTCCTCAGGACCAAATTGTACCTTGTAGTAACCGTAAAGTGGTTTCAAGAGTGTGAATGCACTACCCAAATGGTGGGGTGCACAACGGGATAGAGAGGGCGGAAGTACCGATGGGGGGTGCCGGTGTTGTAATATAGGTAGTGGGTGACAGGCTGCTTATGAGGTGGAGGATAAGAAGAAACTTCCTGCATGTTTCATCCATGTACCTAACTGGTACGGAAATCTGTCGAGATGGGAGAATCGAGTGGTCTTTTTCGTCCTTATAATATGTATTCTAAACTTCATGGTCCTCGATTGTCTGATGTAGGAAGGACCCCTTTGTCACACTGGACTGTGCGACGCATACACTGATTCTAAATGGGCTCAATGAGTCCTAATATAGTTGGCATGGTCTCCATGAATGCCGAATAGAGTATGGTAAATCGGTTATACTACAGTTCGCGCCATGCTACCTCCTTGGGGTAAAACGGATGTCAATTGTTGGAGTCTATTGTAACAACTACAATGGATAAGTTGGGGTGTTGAAGGCTTCGTACAATTTCATACATAAGTATCCAGCAGTGTTGAGGTAACTCTTTCATGAGTGTTAGTCATCTTCTCATACTTAGATACCGGGTCTCGTACGGCTCGTACGACAGGTAGAAGTGTTAAGTGCGAAGCAGGCATAGGCAGACTTCCTACCTTGTGGAGTATTATGGTAACTATCTCGGTTCTTGTTCTACTAGATGGGGACTTTGAACAACTTAGGAATTTTTGATTGTGTAATGATCATTAGCTTGACCCGCAGAGTCCACCAGGATTTCCATGCACTACAAGTTGTTATTACGTGGGCCCCCGTAATTATAAATTGTCTTGCACGGTCACCCTAATTTTCTCTCATTCAAAGCAGCTGATTAGTCAGAGAGGGGGCACCACTGTCCTCATACCTTCGACATGGATGTGACCTTTATGATGGTCCTCGCGCCAACGCCCGTCGTCGTTATGCGCGAAATGGCACAATGCTAGTCAAGTTGGAATAAAGTGAGTTCCTAACAATAGTAGTTGGAGGGGAACCTTCAAGATGAGTACCTCATCTTTCTTTTCTGGATAAGAGTGCCGTCGATCTTGTCTCATAAATGCCTCAAGTACCTCACAGAATTGTCAATCCAATCTAGAGTGCGGAATCCTCTAGACCAGAATAGCACAGAAACGAGTAGATAACAGAAATTCACAATCAATCGGTCTTCTATTGATTATCCAAACGATCAGTTTTACAATCAAATCAAGACACGCATAACCTCACAGCCTATCTCTGTGATATTGCTCTACAAACCCTAAATTTTGAAATTTCTCTCTCTCTCTCTCTCTAGACTTTCTCTCTCTAAAATTCTCTAATCCCTCTAACTACTAAAACCCTAATCACAAAACATGTTTATATACCACATGTTTGTGAACTGGGCTTCCAAATGGGATAGGCCATTCTCCAAGCCCATTAGAACAAATAAACTCCCTAACCAATATGCTAAGCCAATTACAAAATATCCAAAGACTAAATAATCAAAATATTAAGCTGTTGTCACAGAATATGCACCAACAGACTCTCCCTTGACAATAGCTTCATACTGTAACTTTGTTTTCAAACATCTTGTGTTCTTTTGGTCTTTGGATAGCGTCTGCTACATAGTTTCTAACATCAACAGACTCCCCCTTAGCCGATGCTTCCAATCTCGAAAACTTTCATTCGTTGTAGATCAGTTAGCTAGCAATCGTTGGTTAAGCAAGTAAGCTCCAACTCTTCCATTATCACTCTGCAATGTAGTAGAAGGATCCTACCATGCATCTTCACATATTCTTCACTTCACTCTTAATCTGCACTTTACTTGAATTCTGCACTTCATTTTTATAACTGCATGAATCTGTTTAGAAACACAAGCAAGTATCTAAAAAAACCATTAGTCTTTTTCACATTAAAGATAAACCAATATTTTATCTTATCATGCAAAAATAACATTCTATCTGTTTAAAATGGGAGTTTGTAGGATCGTGAAACGACCTAACGAGTCGATCAGAAGAGTGCTCAGACCGAATCAGAGGCGGAATTCATTGATTCGGTCTTCATTTAGCTTGTATTCACTAATAAATGTCTTGTTTATTGATCTTGAACGATTTACAGTACAGAGACACTTCGACAGCACCTCGACGTCGGAATCTAGAATGTTACAAATGAGAAAGTTTGAAGCCTATTTATAGGACAAGACCCTCTAGTTTGAAGGTGGCATGTGAAGGGACCCTCTAGTTTGAAGGTGACACAGCCTGCTTCAAACTAGACCCTCTTCAAACTAGACCCTGTTCAAACTAGACCTCTTCAAACTAGTAGGCATCAAACTAGCAGCCTTCAAACTAGCAGGCTTCAAACTAGCAGTCTTCAAACTAGCAGGCACTTTTCAAACTTTCAGTCCGAGACTCGATATAAGACGAAGACGACAGATGTATGCACCAACAGACTCCCCCTCAGATGTTGACGAGTCTTAAGTGTCGAGTCTTCTCATCTTCAGTCTTTATCAGTCTTTTGCCTTTCTTAGCATATACCAGGATCTTCTCTTTGGCTCTAACCTCATCAGACTCCCCCTCTCATCATGATGGGATCGCCGTCTGGAATTAGCTATCACCTTGAGATCAATTCCTGGCTTTATCTCTGATAAGCTCATTTCCTGCACACATTTTCTCATCAAAACATAAGTTTTTACTTAACTCAATAAGAAAAACTTACTAGTAATAGTTACATCAAGTTCAAATTAATGATCTTGATTAACTAAACAATCATTCTTTCTCAAAATCAGTTTCTTCTTGTAAACGCACACTCCCAAACCAGATCATCATGTTCAGCACTTGAAATTTTGAAAATTAGCTTTTCATCATCAGTTGTCGAAAATCTTTTTGTATTTTTCAAATTTTTTTCTAAAACACACTAAAATCTTTTTGTGTTTTTGAAATAGAATGAAATGCAGTAAAGAAATATTTACAAACAGTATTTTTGTGAGTTTGTGTAAGAGGATCATATCAGTTTTTGTAACCAATCACTAGCACCGTTAAGCTTTAAACATTTTCAGTTCTAAACGATTCACGTTGATTGACGATATTGTTGTCCACTTAAACTCAATCTAAAAACTTTCAATCTTCTTACCGATACTTTAAGGTACATTTAGATAGCACTAAGTTCTTATGGACCCCACGATCTCAGCATATCCCCTCATCATGCAATACACTATCTCAAGCAATGCCTTTAAACTTTTATCAACTGTGATTTGTACGAAACCAAAGCAGAATGTTTAAACATTAACAATCAGGTCGATACTTCCGTATACACAGAGAAAGTCCAATGTTTAAACAAAATAAGAAAAATAAAACAAGTTGAAGTTGTTTAGGCTTTAACCACCAGGTCGATACTTCCGTATACGCAGAGGAGGTCCAAAGCTTAAACGAAACACCAAAGAAAATAAAGCAGAACGTTTAGGCAACAACATCCAGGTCGATACTCACGTATACGCAGAGGATGTCCGATGCTTAAACAAAATAAAGAAATAAAACAAGTTTAAATCTTTGCAAAATGAAATGCACAATCATAGCGACTTTTCAGCAAAGTTGTGAAAGTTCACAAACTTAACCAGTTTTATGTCTTTCGACAATCAGCGATTACTGAGTAGGCACACAGTCAAGAAGGACAAAACTAAGTACTATGCTTTCGACCATGTTTCCCACTAGAACTAGGCTTTTTCATTTAAGTTTGTATCATTATCGCAAATCTACTAGTCTAGCTGAGCCTACCGTCACATCTTTAGTGAGATCGCTTATCACATTTGACATTTACATTTCTTTAGCATGCTGTGATAGTTCAACTGATCTACTATCATTTCCGCTTTTTGACAACAAAACTCATTTTTACATTTTTTAATGTTTTTGACATTTTCAAATTTTCTAATTTTTATAAAATTTTTACTCCCCCTAAAATCAAAATATGTCTCAATTTTGATTTTCTGGGAAAATTTGAAAACAAACTGTACAAACTTGACAACATGATGAGAATTACTTCAATTCTCCATTCACTTGGCATGAACAATCAGAACTCCCCCTGACAACAAAAACATTTTCCCATAGTGATTTCAAAATACTTAAGTTTGTTTTAATCAAAATGGTTTTTCCGGAAAATAAGTTTTGTGTGTCAATTCTCAAATTCAGGGATCTTTCATCACGTTGTTTTCTTCAATCACTTGTAAAAACTAACATTTTTAAGATCAATCCACAAACATCACTTGCAGAAAATTAAGTACAATTTAATGTCCCTGATTTACCACTTGTAAGTCGAAATCACTTTCGTGAATTT
>JARYGA010018727.1:0-46772 GCA_030545235.1 Helianthus tuberosus
GATATCCGATGGATATTCGCATCGTTCTTAATTAGCGAATATAAAGCAAGGTATTAAAACCGGGTTAATAAGTTGATCCGGGCCAGGTATGTATAATAGATCAACTCCTCATTTAGAACTTGGAGATCTATGAGAGTTAGGCAAAGTAAAAAGGGACATTCGGTTACCTTAAAAGGTAAACCGAAGGATTTAAATTATAGACAGAGTGTTTTGAAAACAAGATTTGGTTAAAAATGAGATTTTTGGGCGTGCTTGGCTTAAACAAGCCCTTCGTCGTAAAAGAAGGGTTAAAAGTGACCAAAACGCCCTTGTAAGTAAAATTAAGCAAACAACCCTTATATGTCGCTTGAAAACGAGTTTTATAATCAAGTCAATACTTAGAATAAGTATAAAAGCGAAAGATGTAAAATATTGGTCAAATGACTCTATAAAGAGTCTTTGCCGTAAAATAACGATTTGAAGGGTAACATTTGGAATATATAAATCACCACATTGAATCCACCACAAATATAGTTGTGGTGGAAGATCATTTGATAAGAAATGTGGGCATATGTATTTAGAAACGAATGAAAGCAATTGGTGCTTAAAATATGCTTAAATACCCTTAACGGGTCAAAATAAGCATATGAGTGAAAATAGGTTTAAGAAGGTATATGAATCTGTAATTGGAACCAAATATGTTAGACATCATTGAATTTAATAGGTTTATGAGAAATAAGGATCAAACAAACTTGTTTGTTTGATAAAAATCGAACGGGTCAAAATTTGGTAAAAAGGGTAATAAGCCGAAGACTTAAAGGTCTGAAATTTTGTTAAATCAAATGTTGGATTTTAACTCCATAAGGTGGAGAATCAAATTACAATCACGTAGGAAGAAACGGTAGGTCAAACGGACAAGCGGATTGAAAGATACGAAAGTTTTCGTGTCAAAAACGATGAAATGGAAAGGCTGGATGCAGGGGCCACCGTAACTTACGGTGTCCACCGTAAGTTACGGTGGAGCTAAAACTATTACGGTAGTTAGCCCCTGAGTTACGGTGGGGGAATATCCTCACAGAGGCCACCGTAACTTACGGTGACACCGTAAGTTACGGTGGAGACCAAGTTGAAATTTTTGTTTTGAGATCAAGAGATTAACGTTGGGATTTCTCCTTTCATATTCGTTACCAGACTCGTTTAAACACGTTTTAATCCCAGTATGACTAAAGCATTTCATGTTTATGAAATGTAGGTACATTTTGGATGCCGAAAGACGATCAAGCTCAATGAAGAACCGAACACTATAAAGACACATGCTTCCGCACATTGCCTCGTTGTAAATTTTTAACGACGAACCCGATCACGTTATGTAGAATAACTTATGATTTGTAAAAGTTTTAATAAACCCGTATTTTTATAGTATGTGTAGTCTTAACTACACATCTAATTGTTGGTATTTACATATAAAATCGCTAAATAGTAACTTGGGTGTTACAAGTTGGTATCAGAGCCCTGGTTTAAGAGATTCAAGTATGGTGGGGAGAACCATGCTTGGACTTAAACCTTACGCTCTTGATAAAGAATAGTGTTCGGTTCGAGGTTTGATCACAAATCCGGTAAGTACATGTATGTTAATAGTTTAGCATGCTAAAGTATTGTAAATAACACATAGGGCTATCGTGTGATACACGTTATCCCAATTGAAATGATTGATGTAGTTGACGAAAATACGCGCGTTGACGCGTATAGTAAAAAATAAAGCCTTGTATTATAATACGGGCGATTATTGAAGTTGACATTACTAACTCTTGTGAATGTTTAATTGAAGGACACTCGCATCTGAGGATGACGAGAGTTGAATGAATTGTGGATATGATGATGGAACGGTCCGAGCTATGACAAGGAGAGCATGCTCATTAAGGACCTAAATCGTGTAACGACCGCGAACAAGGTTAATGGCAGGGAACGCCCGACGGGGCAAGCGATACCAGGTGCACGCTTTTAAATATAATCACACAAATAGTAAAATGCAATAAACAAGTAGAGAATGATTGTTGCATAGGTGACTTAGAAACTTGGAAAAACCTGAATAGAAATACATATCCAGTATATCATTTCCAAGAAAATTAAATAGAGGCGTTACTTACATAGGGCGTGATGTGAAAACTATAAAAAGGTCGTGTATGTCATGTGTTAATCGCTTACTCTGGCCAAGTAAGTAGTGGCATATGATACCACGAGTTTCTTATAGCGGACACATTTACATCCGATGTAGTAAGGGTGGAGTGAATGGGACTAACTTAAAAAGTACCCAAATAAATCAAATGAGCAAAATATTTGATAATAATGTAAACGCACAGCCGGGTGACGGAAGCGTATTACATTAGGATGATAAGCCCGAAGGAAGGGACAAAAAAAAAAAAAAAAAAACATGTCAAATAATTAAGGTACGTATTGGGAGGGGGTGTACTTACACTCGAACCCGAAGAATATAAACACGTAGAATGATCAAGATATGCATTGGGAGGGAGTGTACTTACACTCGAACCCGGAAAGTGCGAATATGTTTCTAAACAGGTCGATTTTGTAAAACGCCAAACTTGAGAACAAAGTAGGAATATAAAAGCGAAACGAAGCCATAATGCATACCGTAAGGGTTGCAATAATAACGACTTCGGTAAAACACCCGGTTGGTGGGTAAGGGTTTAAAAACATGCGTAGACCGAGAAACGGGAACTCGGATGGAAAGTTAAAAGACTTGAATTTTGAGTCTTGACCAAAAGACGACAAGATAAAGTAGATAGAAGTTTTGATAAATCATGTCTAACTATTCTAAAGTTGAACGGGTCGAACAAATATTGAAGTTTGACATTCAAAAGTGACGAATTTTCACACGAACCAGTTAAACGGGTTAGATAAAACGTAACATTGGAAAGGATAATGAGCCCGGTAATGGGACGAGATTGAATACAAATATGGGCGCAAACCGAATAAAGGAAAGCGCGAGATATTAATGAACCCATGTAATGGGTCGGAATTGAATATGAAATGATTGCAGACACGAATCACAGTCGGAGTGAACGAACTTTTGATGTGAAAATAAATAAATTTTCAAACATAAAAGGGACGAACTACGGGATCATTATAACCTTCGGGTTATAAACAGTGTAAAGGTCTACGGGACTAAACTGACCCACGGGTCATGAATAAAAGGTAAAAGGGACATAAAGGCAACGCCCTAAAGAGGCAAAAGCCTAAAGAAATAGCCTACGAGGCTAAGTGAAAGAATCTGAGGGTTACTTAGACAAGCAAGGGAACCAGTAGAGAATCCCCGCATGAAACTAAGACTGTAAAAGAATAAATTATGGACTGTCAATATCCTGGTACGGATAATTGACAAAAGATAAAGAGAACATCCTAAACTAAAACTTCGGTTTTAGTAAGAAATAATGTTTTTACAAATAGAAATTCTGATAGGAATTTAAATAGTAAGCATGAAGGATACAAGTCTTGACACTAAATGGGCGCAAGACGATATATTCGAAAAAGTGATGTTTTCGAAATTGAAAGGTTGATATGAATTAAACATAATGTGACACGATCACGGTTAAGAAATGCAATGTGAGGTAGAATCACGTTATAACCAGGCGAGCGGTAAAAGTAACTGGACTAATAAGTCTAGTTAGTGAGACCGGTTAAGGTCAGCAATTCAAATCAGGAAATTTGGTTTGCTTGCAAGTGGTAGATTCGGTATAATTGAACCGAATAAATAAATTTGAAAATAAAAGAATTTGTTGCTAAAAGTGAAAGATTTCACTAAAAACCTTTAAACGGGTCAAAATAACGGATTCATGAAGAATTCGATAGTATATGAAAGCGATGGATATCGCTAAGTTAACTAAACTAGTGGAAATAACGAGATTATGTTATTTCAAGTTGCACTATGTCGTAAGAGATATGTAGACAATTAGTAACCAAAAAGATGTTACCATACTTTTATGGTAATACTAATGAATGGTTAAAAGTATAAGTAATGTTTAAAAGATTTCTCGGATAGAATACATTGAGTTTAAACTCAATAAATTATGTAAGAAAAGGTTTCGAGGACGAAACCTCTTTAAGGGGGGTAGACTTGTAACATCCCGAAAACGGGTTTGGTAATTGATGTGTGCTAAACAGACTATAAAAACTAACTATATTAGACTCTCTAAGCTAGACACTAAAAAGCTTTAATTCTAGACTCGACCTAAACCACACAATCGGCAAGTGTACCGATCAATGTAGTATAACCTAGGAAGTCCGGATATCGAACCACGAGACTCTATGTATTACGTAAACTAGACTCTAATAGACACTGATGGACACGACTTAACTTGTTTATTTGTTTTGGGGGGGGGGGGGGTTACTGAAAACTAAGGAAATTTATATTAGACTACTAAATTAACAAAGACTAGACTAAAAACGAATAAAGGATGTGAACTTTTCTTATGTGAGAACGGGACCACCTAGACAAGAATCCTGGATTGTTTTTAAGAAATTACCAATTAAGTTAAATGCACGAGTTATGGAACCGGGATCGTATGATACTAAACCTATTAAGAACCAACGAGGCCCCTCGACCCTTCTCAAGGAGAAACCTGTGGCACTACCTAGGCCGTTAATCCTACCGGTTATTAGATTTCTTCCCAGTCGTCTAATTATTGTGTAAGTACCCTAATGTTGACCTATTCTTTCCCAATCCTAGGTCTAGGGTAATCTGAAGTAATAGATTTGACTTGATAGACTAATAAGACCGACAAGTAAACCAAGACATAACCTTTCCCAAGGCCTATCTAAAGCAATTCGCCGGGTAAGACCTACCAATAGCCCCTCACTTCCCAGTTATTAGGACTAGTAGAACACTAAGACCTAGCAAATTATTATCATTTACTTCTAGAGGTTATCGCGCGATTCTCCCTAAAGAGTGAAGGTTTTCTTATGTGATATAGACACTCACCGAAACCCTAAACCCTAATATGACTCTATGTTGTGATATAGACCGTCACTAAGAATCATATGAAGCAAATAACAATAACAAACCAAATCAAAGCACGCATACACATCAAATCATTAAATCAAACCTTTTACTAAACACAATTAATCCATGAACATCGTGCAAATAACGAAAAAGGTAAAGTCTTTATATCAATCCATTCATCATAGTCTAGGTGGTTTAAAGGTTTAGCCAAGCATGTCTATAAACAAAAACAAATCAAAGATAATCAAACTAGAATTCATGGTAACAAGTTTCAAGAAAGAAATCAATAAAACAAGGGATTGGAAAACCCGAGAAATCTTCGATTCTTCGTCCTGAACTTGATCCACTGATTCGAATGCTTCACGATCTCCGATTCACCTCCAAGATGGCTCCAAAATCGCCTCCAATGTTCTCTCCTTCGTAATTAGGTTTTCCAATTCGTTTCTCATGATAATCATCCTTCAAAACCCTAAATCCCGCAACTGTTACGATTCTGTGCACGTAAACACCTTCCTCGCGGCCCGCCTCCACTTACACTAACATCTACGCGGGCCGCGCGCGAGTAATGATCCGGGAATATGATTTAAGTTCAAGCGGCCCGCCTCATATATCCAAGTTAGTTCATGCGGGCCGCGATAGACTTCCAGACGAGTTTTTCAGCTCCGTTTCGCTCCCAAGCTTCTCGATTCTTGACCCGACACTTGCCTTTGTCATATTTTACTCGTTTCTGCTTCTTTCCAGCTCCAAACACCTGAAAACACAACTAAATCAAAAGTATGTACATTCTAATCTAAAAACGACACTAAATCTAACTAAAACCGAACAAACCTACACGTGAATAAAGATGTATTTTGCAATACATCAAATATCCCCACACTTACTCTTTTTTCGTCCTCGAAAAAGAATTATGCAACGGAATCATAAACAAATAATCACTCGGGTCAAAAATATAGGTTTAATTAATTAAAACCAAGACTTGCGTTAGTAGCGATTGCGAATATGCTTATCCACTTTAAACCCGAATCCAATCCTAAACCCTTATCATGTGAATTTAGTTTAAGTGCGGTCAGTCTACCTAGGGTCTCACGCTAGAATCTACGGTCCACCTACTCCCACCTCAAGCTTATAGGACTAAAAGGAACAACCACTGGGTTATTTCCTAACCGTTTTATACCAAGATAAAGAGAGTTTGAAATCAAATCTATTTTTTCCATTTTTTTTTTCTTGCTTGTTTTTTTTTTTTTTTTTTTTTATTCGTGAGACTAGACGATGCTTTCCCTAACCCAGCAGTATTCCGACTGTAGAGTCGCTATCCCCAATCACAGATCACATAGGTTTCGGTACTTTTATTCGGCAAGTCGATTTCACACATCCCAGAGGCATTCCGGCTGTAGAGTCGCTATCCCCAACTCGGATTACATAGGCCTGTGTTACTTTCATTTAGTTTCTAGCTCACTTTTATTCTATTTTTTTTTTCTTTTTCAGCGAGATATGATAAAAAACTCTAACTATCTTAGCTTATAACGGCATCCCTTATACTATTTTTGGCGGTTTTAGTTTCCCATATTTCCCAGGCGAAAACCCACTAGCAGACCGACAATTAAGGTATATTAACTCAAAGGGACTTAAAACCAAACCCGGGCCTATCCACATATCCCAAACTAGACGCAAACTCGATTTATTATAATCTCATATTATTATTATTTGAACCCGAGCAAAAAATTCATTTTTTCTATCATTTTCCGCTTTAATTGCAAACTTTTTTTTTTTTTTCGAAAGACATTTTCTATTTTTTCAATTTTTTTTTTTTTTTTTTTCAAATTTTTAATTTTTTTTTTGTGTTTTTCATATTTATGACTCAAATATTTACAAGTATCCCATCCCCACACTTAGAGATTGCATTGTCCCTAATGCAAGAACGAAAATACGACTCAATACTACCTAAAAATAAAAACTGCAAACGAAATAAATAAACTATACAACAACAACAAAAAGGGAAACGACTTAGCTGGTTAGGACAAAAGTCAGTGCCAGCCGTACGAGTCTTGAATCCCACGAACGATCGTATAGCATTTCATTCGCGATCGCTGCCTAGTCTGCTTGGGTTTATCAAAATAGCAAGTCCAAAATCACCCGAATGGCAATTGGGTACGGGTGGTACGATTCAAACCTGCACAATCAAAGCAAAACAGAACCCAACGCAGTACCAACTCTAAAAACGACACAAACCACTAATTTAGACTCAATATACAAAACAAAGGACTCAAAATACAAACTAAGGGCCAAAACAAGTTTAAACCGGTTCAGGAGGGCCTCGCGTGGCGCTAAACCCACCCTCGCGTCACGCGGCGGGTCACGAAAACATTGAATTTGAACCTTTACCCCTAGCGCGACGCGACGGCCCTTGGCGTCACGCCAGGGGTCGTTTTTCACAGAATGTCTCGCAAAAAATGACTTTTCATGCCTTAGAATTTTTTTCTCGAAATTTTTCAACCATCCATCACTTCCAAAAAATTTTCTAAGTATCAAACGTACCTGGAAGCTTATTTTTCTCACAATTTCCTGCAAATCCTCGATGATGCACTCCTGCAACCGACTCAAACCACAACCAAAGACCCGAAAAACTAACAAGAACGACCACTAACTACTCTAAAAAGCGAAAAATAAACGAAAATACAAAAGGTACAAACTCTACAAACGAGTATCAACTTCTCACATACTTATGGAGGATCATGGAGATGCAGCTCACCTCCAAACATACTCTCACGGGCTGTAGCACCACTATATGTATCGCCCAAATCAACCCGAAAACCCTTATGTCTTTCAAAACCTCTCAACTCTTCATCTAGCGTTTTGAATCTAAATTCTCCATATCTAAATTTATCCCCACACTGAGGTTTGCTCAGTGTCTCTATCCTAGATTCTAAACGCACCAATCTCTCCTCTAACTCCTCTAATTTCCTATCCGGTGGGTCCCCACACTTAAATCCTAGCACCTTCTCTAAACTCGCATCACTCACATCCTTCTCCTCATCTCTCTCGTCATTCTCACAACCCCCCACTAACGAAACCGACTGCACTCTGTCACTAGGCCCTTTCGAATTCAGAACGTTAAAAACAACCGCTTCCTCGCCCGCTCTAAGTGTGATGGTGCCTAACGATACATCTATTAGAGCTTTAGCAGTGTTTAAGAATGGGCGTCCTAAAATTAGTGGTATGTTTTCATCGGCTTCCATGTCTAGAATAACGAAATCGGCCGGAAAAACAAACTTATCCACCTTAACAAGCAGATTCTCAACTATTCCCCTCGGGTGTTTCACGGACCTATCAGCTAAGGACAATGTCATTCGGGTAGGTGAAAGCTCGCCTAAGTCTAGCTTCTCATAAAGCGAAAAGGGCATCAAATTAATGCTAGCACCTAGGTCGGCTAAGGCTCTCGTGTTTGTGTTACTACCGAATAGACAAGGAATAGTGAACACACCGGGATCGGTAAGCTTTTCAGGGATTTTATTTGAGACAATGGCCGAACACCCTCCATGCAACGGGACATTCGACAACTCACCTAATTTCTCCTTATTCCTAAGAAGGTCCTTCAAGAATTTTGCATATTTCGGCATGGACTGGAGCGCCTCTATAAACGGAAGATTAATCTTCAATTGCTTGAAGATATCTAAGAACTGCCCGTATTCTCGTGAGTATTTTTGATTCTTAAGACGCGAGGGAAACGGGACATACGCATGATTCACATAGAGTGAAGGTCTAACGTCTATGGGTTTTTTCTCAACTTTCTTCTCACTTTGAGACTCACCGGGCTGTGCGGTACTTGCTGGGCTTAGCCTGTTTTGCACTTTGCCGGGAGCCTCCATCTCAATCACTTCATCAATAATATCACCATCCTCATCAACCTCTCTCTCCTCAACACTAGTGTTCCCTACTCTTCTGCCACTACGAGTGGTAATGGCCTTTACATGAACGTTCGGGTTAGGTTGGGTGTTAGCTGCAAACTGACCGGGTAATCTTTCATCTAACTTCCTAGACATATCACTTACAACCCTAGAAAGGTCTTGGACCGCAGCTTGGTGATTCTTCAACATAAGGTCATGTTCACTAAGTTTCTTTTGGGTATTTTGATCCCTAACAACTAGCTGGCTCATCATAGCCTCCATTCTTTCCATGCCACCCCCTAAATCGAAACTTGGACCTTGACCTATTTGAACCTGATTATTCGACCCCCCATCCTTAACCTGCCCATTCGAACTCCCACTAAAAAGTGAACCTAGACCCCTATTTGGATTTTGAGCTGTTTGGAAACCAGGAGGTCCATTTGAGCGAAAATTATTATTATTAAAGTTATTATTATTATTTCGCCAACCCGAACCAACATTATTATTACCAAACCCACTAGACTGACCTCTACCGAAACCTCCTCCTACGAAATCAACTTGCTCCTCACCAACTAGCAAAGGGCACGCACTCGTATCGTGACCACCTCGACAAAACTCACACTTATCAACCTTAGCTCTAATCTCCTTAAGCTCTCGAGTGATGTTCTCCAAAACAGAGGCTAAACTAGGATCCATGGTGACATGGTTCACCCCTCGGGCGGGTGCACTAGTAGTGGTATTTGAATTACCACTTTGATACCTCTGATCGGATCGTGATTGGGACTGAGACTGAGCAAATGCCTCAAAACGCTCTAAACACTCAGCAACTGTAAGAATACCCATCATATGCCCCCCCCCCCCCCCGCGTTAGTATCAAACCTATCACGAGTCTCTTGCGTGAGACCGTTGTAGAATTTCTCACATAAGGCCCAATCAGATAGACCGTGCTGGGAGCAACGAGCACAAAGGTTTTGGAAACGCTCCCAAGCAAGGAAGTAAGGCTCGTCGGGCCCCATGCGAAAGGAATGGATTTCGTCTCTAAGACGTGAAGCTTTCGCGGGCGGGAAGTACTTATTCAAAAAGGCTTGACGAAGCCCCGCCCAAGTGGTAAAAGTACCGGTTGGTTGAGAGTCCAACCAAGTAGCCGCACGGCCAGCTAGTGAAAACGGGAAAAGCTGTAAGTAGGTGGCATCATTGGGTGCACCGCTAAGGCTAAAGGTAGCTAGCATTCTAGAGAAACGGTTGATGTGGGCCGGGGCATCCTCATCGTCTCGGCCATGGAATTGGATGCTATTAGTTATGGCCTGCATGGCATAGGATGGAATCTGCCATGAATGCTCGCTCACTATGGGTGGAACGGTGATGGGTGAAGCAAGGCCGGTGAAATTCTGAGTGGCCTGCTGATGGACGGTTTGCCTAGGGTTGGCCATGTGTTCTACGTTATCTGGTTCACTAAAGGTACTAGAAGTGGGACTACTGGGTGGGGTATTCTTAGGTGAATGGTTTGGTGAAGGTGGTGGGACGGGAATTGGATTGGTGTCGAAATCTGGAAAAACAGGCGAAGATGAAGAACTAACCTCTGGGCCTTCGCCCAGTTGAGATGATGACTGCTTGACTGGTGGTGGTGGTCCGTGCGAGCGCAAATGTGGCATCCACTACTAGCAAAAACCTGAACACAAGAAAAGCAAACACTAGTTACCGAGACACAAGAGAAGACAAAGACTCAACAAAACAAAGAAAACACGTAGCACGTATATATCAATTAGGTCTATCAAAGCTAATAAACGCAATTGCCAAGAGTCCCCGGCAACGGCGCAAAAAACTTGATGTGTGCTAAACAGACTATAAAAACTAACTATATTAGACTCTCTAAGCTAGACACTAAAAAGCTTTAATTCTAGACTCGACCTAAACCACACAATCGGCAAGTGTACCGATCAATGTAGTATAACCTAGGAAGTCCGGATATCGAACCACGAGACTCTATGTATTACGTAAACTAGACTCTAATAGACACTGACGGACACGACTTAACTTGTTTATTTGTTTTGGGGGGGGGGGTTACTGAAAACTAAGGAAATTTATATTAGACTACTAAATTAACAAAGACTAGACTAAAAACGAATAAAGGATGTGAACTTTTCTTATGTGAGAACGGGACCACCTAGACAAGAATCCTGGATTGTTTTTAAGAAATTACCAATTAAGTTAAATGCACGAGTTATGGAACCGGGATCGTATGATACTAAACCTATTAAGAACCAACGAGGCCCCTCGACCCTTCTCAAGGAGAAACCTGTGGCACTACCTAGGCCGTTAATCCTACCGGTTATTAGATTTCTTCCCAGTCGTCTAATTATTGTGTAAGTACCCTAATGTTGACCTATTCTTTCCCAATCCTAGGTCTAGGGTAATCTGAAGTAATAGATTTGACTTGATAGACTATTAAGACCGACAAGTAAACCAAGACATAACCTTTCCCAAGGCCTATCTAAAGCAATTCGCCGGGTAAGACCTACCAATAGCCCCTCACTTCCCAGTTATTGGGACTAGTAGAACACTAAGACCTAGCAAATTATTATCATTTACTTCTAGAGGTTATCGCACGATTCTCCCTAAAGAGTGAAGGTTTTCTTATGTGATATAGACACTCACCGAAACCCTAAACCCTAATATGACTCTATGTTGTGATATAGACCATCACTAAGAATCATATGAAGCAAATAACAATAACAAACCAAATCAAAGCACGCATACACATCAAATCATTAAATCAAACCTTTTACTAAACAAAATTAATCCATGAACATCGTGCAAATAACGAAAAAGGTAAAGTCTTTATATCAATCCATTCATCATAGTCTAGGTGGTTTAAAGGTTTAGCCAAGCATGTCTATAAACAAAAACAAATCAAAGATAATCAAACTAGAATTCATGGTAACAAGTTTCAAGAAAGAAATCAATAAAACAAGGGATTGGAAAACCCGAGAAATCTTCGATTCTTCGTCTTGAACTTGATCCACTGATTCGAATGCTTCACGATCTCCGATTCACCTCCAAGATGGCTCCAAAATCGCCTCCAATGTTCTCTCCTTCGTAATTAGGATTTCCAATTCGTTTCTCATGATAGTCATCCTTCAAAACCCTAAATCCCGCAACTGTTACGATTCTGTGCACGTAAACACCTTCCTCGCGGCCCGCCTCCACTTACACTAACATCTACGCGGGCCGCGCGCGAATAATGATCCGGGAATATGATTTAAGTTCAAGCGGCCCGCCTCATATATCCAAGTTAGTTCATGCGGGCCGCGATAGACTTCCAGACGAGTTTTTCAGCTCCGTTTCGCTCCCAAGCTTCTCGATTCTTGACCCGACACTTGCCTTTGTCATATTTTACTCGTTTCTGCTTCTTTCCAGCTCCAAACACCTGAAAACACAACTAAATCAAAAGTATGTACATTCTAATCTAAAAACGACACTAAATCTAACTAAAACCGAACAAACCTACACGCGAATAAAGATGTATTTTGCAATACATCAGTAATCAAACCCCGTTTATACTAAAAGACGGGTAAAGTACCATTAGTGGTGAGAGTAACCCGATAAATATTAGGATTTAAATAATTAATCCTAATATTAAATAAAAAGTGAGTAAAAGCTTTTAAGGAAATAAAATGGATAAAAGGCCCGGGTTAACGGGACCTAAAATAAACTTAGTCATAAATATTCCCGAACCCGCTAAGTTAACTAGGAATATTAAACCTAGTTAATAAGTGGGAATATTGTTGAAAATAAGTAGGTTGTGGCCTACTTAATAACGAACCAAACACGAGGGGTTAAAGTGGGATAACTAGAAAAGTTATGTAATTAAACAAAACACAAACACACACACACTGTGTGTTCTGGATCGAGCTCAGGGGGCTCCCATGGAGCCAAAAACCCTAATCCACATATAATCATCAAATTGAAGGATCAAATGAAGCCCAAATTCGCAACCGAACGTGAATTAATGATCACCCGAACAAGAGGATCATAAGGTATGTAAAATCTTGGTGTTTGGTGAAGTTGTAAGAATTGGATAATCATCCTAATCGCGAATTAGGCATGGATTATAGAAGCTATGGCTAGATTAGTGATGTATACTTGCTTAGGAACGAAACCCTAAGTGAAAATCATACATAACATGCTATAGATTGATGAATTTGGTGAATTAACACACTTAGATAAGTGGGTTTTGATGTTATGATGATTTTGATGATATAACTATGCTTAGAATCAACATGCATGATAACAAATAGAAGGTGTTCGATTAAACCATGAATTTGTGCACAAGATCATAATTGCTATGAAATGGGTTTAGTTGATTTGATGAAATTAATGTAGTATTGGTGTTTATAAACGCCATACTAACTCGTATGAATGACTACTTGAACAAAAAAGGGATTTTGTTAAGAGTTCATAATTGATTAGAAGTGCGTCTTGACACAAGGATTAAACTCATGATTTATTATTGAGTTTAAAGAGAAAAATAGTCAAAGAATCATAAGGTGTGAAAGTCATGATTAGGAGTGACTAATCTTACAACCTTGTGAATAATGAATGATAGTTGGTGCTTAACAAGCTAGGAGAAGCTTGGGGAGAAAGCGGGTCGAACGAGTCAAGCATAAAGGAAAAGCGTATTCGGGATGCAAGGTAAGTATAGCTTACACTAGTCTTAAATTGTGGAATATTTTCTCATCATATAAATTACGAATGAGATATCTAAACAATTGAAATATGATGTTCCGTCGTGTAGTCGAATGGAACAAGATAATCAAAGATGAAAGAAACCGTAATAATGGTTAAAAAGAAGTAAATCGATAATTCGGTCGTATTATGTCGAAAGTAATAAACGGTTTATAAGTTAAAATGACCGTACGGTGTTAAACGGAACGAGTCATGTAGAGGAGATGATAATAAATATCATCTCGCAAAGATAAACGGTCAATTCGGCCAAACGGGTCAAAAGGTGTAGACAACACCTTTTGACTATATAGACTAATGATTCTTTTGTCGAGTTATATGCTTACAGGAATAGATATCCGATGGATATTCGCATCGTTCTTAATTAGCGAATATAAAGCAAGGTATTAAAACCGGGTTAATAAGTTGATCCGGGCCAGGTATGTATAATAGATCAACTCCTCATTTAGAACTTGGAGATCTATGAGAGTTAGGCAAAGTAAAAAGGGACATTCGGTTACCTTAAAAGGTAAACCGAAGGATTTAAATTATAGACAGAGTGTTTTGAAAACAAGATTTGGTTAAAAATGAGATTTTTGGGCGTGCTTGGCTTAAACAAGCCCTTCGTCGTAAAAGAAGGGTTAAAAGTGACCAAAACGCCCTTGTAAGTAAAATTAAGCAAACAACCCTTAGATGTCGCTTGAAAACAAGTTTTATAATCAAGTCAATACTTAGAATAAGTATAAAAGCGAAAGATGTAAAATATTGGTCAAATGACTCTATAAAGAGTCTTTGCCGTAAAATAACGATTTGAAGGGTAACATTTGGAATATATAAATCACCACATTGAATCCACCACAAATATAGTTGTGGTGGAAGATCATTTGATAAGAAATGTGGGCATATGTATTTAGAAACGAATGAAAACAATTGGTGCTTAAAATATGCTTAAATACCCTTAACGGGTCAAAATAAGCATATGAGTGAAAATAGGTTTAAGAAGGTATATGAATCTGTAATTGGAACCAAATATGTTAGACATCATTGAATTTAATAGGTTTATGAGAAATAAGGATCAAACAAACTTGTTTGTTTGATAAAAATCGAACGGGTCAAAATTTGGTAAAAAGGGTAATAAGCCGAAGACTTAAAGGTCTGAAATTTTATTAAATCAAATGTTGGATTTTAACTCCATAAGGTGGAGAATCAAATTACAATCACGTAGGAAGAAACGGTAGGTCAAACGGACAAGCGGATTGAAAGATACGAAAGTTTTCGTGTCAAAAACGATGAAATGGAAAGGCTGGATGCAGGGGCCACCGTAACTTACGGTGTCCACCGTAAGTTACGGTGGAGCTAAAACTGTTACGGTAGTTAGCCCCTGAGTTACGGTGGGGGAATATCCTCACAGAGGCCACCGTAACTTACGGTGACACCGTAAGTTACGGTGGAGACCAAGTTGAAATTTTTGTTTTGAGATCAAGAGATTAACGTTGGGATTTCTCCTTTCATATTCGTTACCAGACTCGTTTAAACACGTTTTAATCCCAGTATGACTAAAGCATTTCATGTTTATGAAATGTAGGTACATTTTGGATGCCGAAAGACGATCAAGCTCAATGAAGAACCGAACACGATAAAGACACATGCTTCCTCACATTGCCTCGTTGTAAATTTTTAACGACGAACCCGATCACGTTATGTAGAATAACTTATGATTTGTAAAAGTTTTAATAAACCCGTATTTTTATAGTATGTGTAGTCTTAACTACACATCTAATTGTTGGTATTTACATATAAAATCGCTAAATAGTAACTAGGGTGTTACAAGGAAGGGGAAAATCGCATGCTAGATATGAAAATCATGAATAAAAGTTTACAGATAACTACTTGCAAAGAGAAGTGGCAAAGACCCACCACCATCACCACCGCATCCGCCACCATTACCTCCACTATCAACACCACCTCCACATCCACCACTGAAACTTCATTTATCAAATAGATAATGGAAGACATCTGCACTTGGAGACAATCCTCTGCTTCATCTTCATTTCTCATCTATACATGGAGACAGATCTGTTCAATTGTGGCAAGGGTTAGGGTTCTGATTTTGGTTTTGGTTTGAGAGAGAGGGGGAGAGAGAGGAAGTGGGTTAAGGTGGCCGGAGAGAGGGTGGGTGGTGCAGTGAAGGTCGAGGTTAGGTGGTGGCGGTGAAGACTAGGGTGGGGTGGGTTATAACAACCCTCCTGGAACCCTTAACGTAACCCTAAAACGTTTCTAATATATTCCGTATACGAGAAACGAGCCCGAAATACCTTAATATTTATAAAAGCCAAGAAAAACAAAATCTAGGAGTCGCTCACGGGGCGCGACCACCTTAGCTACATATGTCGCTGGCCGTGACTGGCTTGGATTGCCGGTCAAGGCATACTGCCACGTGTCAGGTGACTCGGCAAACCTACCCCTTGACTCGACCAAGCTATAATCAACACGTGTGCTCTCGCAGGCCGCGGGAATGTTTGTGAAATGCTTCGCGGGCCGCGACTCGCTGTCCGTTAGGCCAATAAATAGGAGTCGAGAGTTCATTTGTTCCTCGTTCAAATTCTGAATTCTCTCTCAACTTTCTGTTAGCTATTATACTCGGGAATAATACCCTATAAAGCGAAGCTCTGCCTCGTTTTTAGTATTATAACCCAGCTCGTTACCTTACACGATTGATCTAGGGCTCCGTAACGCATGTCAAGGCTCTGCCTGACTCAGTCGTTGGAGCTCTGTCTCGTGTTACACCCGATTGATCTAGGACTCCGTAATGCATGTCAAGGCTCTGCCTGACTCAGTCATTGGAGTTCTGTCTCGAGTTGTACGGTTAATGTGATTTGGGTTATTTTACTAACACGTCTGCATTGTTTAAATTTAATTGATAATAACCAGGAGAATCATCAGGAAGCATTAGACTTACCTAAGTAAACAATGTGAGTACACTCTCTTTTTGTAAACCATTTCTGTGAGTCTAAATAATTTTACCAAAACCTTAAATGTTTTAAACTTAACAGTAATTGAGTATTTGTAATTCTACAATTGCTGCCGGTATGTTGGGGTTTTGTATACAAAATGTGAAAGATGTTACCATTGGACAATGAGATAGCCAATGAGTAAATATAACCCACAATGAGTAATATAAACAAATGTAATTGCGGATGCCCTCAATACTGCAAAGTTGTAAAACCGTTTTGATTAGACTGGGATGCACTCATTAGTATTTCTTGCTGATAAAACCTTTTAAAACGCGTTTAAACTGTAAGGTTTAGGGCAATGTATGTCGGCTGTGGAATACCGGGCTATTCTCAAGTACCGGCTGATGGTACCCCTTTTCCCGGTTGATGATCTGTGTCCTGTATGTCGGAAGTCTTGCTTGGATTCTTTTGGGAAGCATGCAGTCCATTGCAAAGAATTACCGGGCTTTAAATATCGACATGATTTAGTTCGAGATGTGTTTCATGATGTCCTTAACCGGGCAGGGATCTCGGCAAAAAAGGAAGCTCCAGTGAATTTCTTGACCGATTCATGAGAAGGGAGATCTACCTTATGGCCCGTTGACATTCTTGTTTTTGGATGGGAAGGAGGGAAACACGCGTGCGTTGATTTGATAGGTTTGTCCCCCCTCGTTGGGGTAAGGGACCACGGGTTTGTGAACCAAGACAGAGGCGGGCAAAGTAGCTAAGCACGAAAAAGCTTGCATCGAGAATCAGCACGTGTTCGTCCCGTTCGCTTTCGATACCTTTGGCGCTCTTGCCCCTGACGCGCTGCAGTTCCTCAAACGGGTTCAGCAGGTGGTAAGCAATAACACCGCGCATGTTTAGGGACAAAATTTCGTGTTTAGCAGGGTAGGGTTTGCTATTCAGAAAGGGGTAGCGGCGCAGCTTGTTGCTCGTCTACCTGCCATTAGTCTGTAATCGTATCTGATTTAAATTCGATATTTATTATTTATATAAAAAGAAAAGTCAAACTGCTGTCTAGATTTTCTGTAACAAATTTGCTAATTTAGTCACTATGACCTAAAACTTTTATTTTTGGCCATTATTTTTAGGCTCTCTATTTTGACTATAGTTAAGATATTTAACCTTTTTTGAAAAAGAAAAATATCTTCATAAAAAGGCAAAGAGGATATGATATATTATCTAATTAATTTGTTGTTCTATTTTATATTATGAAATAAAATTTTATATTATGAAATCATTTGGTGTTTTCAGACCCGGACATGATTTGCTGCTTGGATTGAAAACCGGACACACAATAGGTCCAGTTGTTTCTATTTGAATTGGCTTGCTATCAGTAAAACTGCACTAGACTTGATTCAATTTTTTTATAGTTTTTCGCTCTATAAAATATAATGTAGATATTTATTTAGTACGTTAGTCTTACTATGTGTTATAGATGTTGGGTGTGTTTTTCTTGCACTCGTATAATTTATGTGTGAGGAGTGTGTTTAATTGTGAAAACTGATATAACACAATGTGAAGAAACCAGAAACTGATCACACACAACGTTTAGAAATAGTTAATGTTTTTATGTTTTGAGTTTCGAACTTCGGATGAAGGATGAGATGAATGTGACATGAAGGACGCTATCTTTATTAGTGCATATTTTGTGTGGCCAGAGCTTAGAAATCTTGTATAGGTTTTTGAGTCTTGAGTCCGTATGTATTTAGGACAGAGTTTCGGAGAGATTCAAAGAGAGTTGGAGTGTCAGTGTGCTTGATAGCGCATGATGACATGTCAGCGCATGACTCATGCGCAAGGCATGAAGTCATGCGCAATATAGTGATGCGCATGACAAACTCTATATATTTAGAGGATGTCATGCGCTATAGATATAGAATGTTGGAGAACTTTTGGAAATCTTGCATTTGGAGCTTTTGTAAAAGGAGTTTGTTAGAGGCAAAACTCTGTCCGATTGTTATAAAATTTGAGCAAAACGTTGATATTTAAATCTTGTGCATGATTACATGCTTTGTTTTTTAATTCCGCACTTAAACAAGGTTAAATGTAGAATTCGATTAAATCAAGATTTGCTTTCGGGACTTTCAAGTGGTATCTCCTCTGCATATATGAAAATATCGAATTAGTTATTATTGCCTAAACGTTTCACCTTATTTTTCTTGGTGTTTGTTTAAATCTTGGATTACCTCTGCGTATCTGTGAATATCGAACTGGTGGTTAAGATTTAAACAATTCCAACGTATTTTTCTTGGTGTTTCGGGTTTAGGTTTTCTTATCAATAAAGCGATCTAAGTTTCCAACAAAACAGCAGCCGTGGTGCGGTGGTTGGTGGTGTGCACATGGATTCGATTACCCAGGTGAGGTTGCGGGTTCGAATCCTGGCCTGCCGCGGGTGAGGTTGCGGGTTCGAGTCCCTCTAATACTAACTCACTATAACTAATCACTTTAACTTTAAAATGTGACAAAAACACCCTTTAACCTTTGTAACCCAATTAGCTAATCATTTTAACGTACACTAACGGAATTAACTTACATTATTTATAAATTAATATTTTAATTTCGTAATTATCTATTTTGATTAAATAAATTCTCAACTATTAAAACAAATCAGGATAATAAAATTTCGCATTTTTATTTGAAACACTTTGGGTCCAGTTTTGAAGAAACACCTATCTAATTTTAGGTTAATTAGGGGGTTTATGTTTCAAACATGAGGGTTATCTTCTTAAATCTTTCCTGAGCTCCACTATGATCCGATCTTCCAGCAAAACAGCAACACCGTTAACTCGTTAAGAGGGGAATATGGGGGTTTCCCTCTTAACCAGGCTCCGGCGTGAGAATAAGTAACTGCTTTGAGGATAATTAAGTGTGTGTTAAAAGTGAGAGTAGAGGAAACGGAATGGTTAACCTGTGTATGGAGGTCTCTATTTATAGCCGGAGTAGTGTAAGAGGAGATGGGCTGATGGGCCTTGGGCCTGAAGGCGACAACCAGGAATATCTTCCTTGTCTCATTGGTATCGACCGTTAGTGGTTTCTAGAAGATCTTCAGTGCTGGCGTACCTTGATTGGAGCCACGTGTCCCAGTTGTCGGCCTTGTTGTCCGTCTGCCATCAGCAGGTGAGTGGAGATCATGGGGCAGTTGTCGCCGCCCCCTGATTGGTGCCACGTAGGCGTCCTTGTGTACTCTCTGTTTCTTGCATGTCAGAAGATCGTGGAGCACGATAGAGCACAGCCTGGTGAACGCTGATTGGCTCCTTCTTCTGCCACTCGTACCTTTGGTACTTTCTGAAGTAGCCCTGTGCCGTAAGTCCTGCGTGACCCTTGTTGTGCACGTAACTGGCTCGTGCAGGGTTGCAGGAGCTGAAGGCTCTTATTTCAGGCTACTAAGAGTGAAACTGATGCTGTTTCTTGCTTTGGCCTCGTGCGAGGTCAGGTTTTACCCAAGTAGCCGGCGCGAGGTCTAAAGATTGACTAGTTTTCTAAGTAAGGAGTATGGTCCAGCGCGCGACCTGATTGGTCTGCGCGGCTTTTTGGAACCATACCCCTTCAAGTCCCCTCAGTCCAGTGCTGCTCCATACGCGTAGTAAATGGTTGGAGCTCTGGACTTAGAAAAAAGAGTGTGAGCTTTTAAAGTACTTGCTAGATCTTGGTAGATGGCGCGCGTGTAAGTGGTTGTCAGTTACTACGGCGCGGCTACTAGAATCGTTTGTTGCTAGGTTTTGCTTTTCAGTGTTGGCGCGCAATCTTATGGATAATCATGAATGTAGCGCAGTCCTTGCTAACTTTTGCATGAAGTTTTGTAGTAATTTTGAGCGGGAAAAATCTCGAATTTTGAATTCTGACAGGTTGGTGCAAAATGTCGTTGATGGCGACGGTTGAGTTGACTGTTGACACGGTGATCATCATACGGTCACTGACGGTTCACCTTTTGTCAGGTGAGCGAGGACCACACGCGCGTGGTAACCGTCACCCCGAGAAACCCGCCTTACATGGCGGCTGCTGACTGGTTATGCGCGCGGTGAATCCGGCACGTTTACCCATCGCATTAAATGCGATGGGTATATATACCCGATGAGAGGAGAGAGGATTGCACAATCTTCCTTCTTCTTTCATCTATTCTCTCTAACCTTCAAGATTTTTTCAAATCTTCAAAGATTCCAAAGCTGATCTTCAAGTTTTTTTCCCAGAAATTAAGAACATCTTCATCCATTTTTTATCACTTTCATATATATGGCTGAAGAAGAAACCCACGTTGAAGAAGGTCCGGTCCCTGTCCTTACGTGGGATCAGGGACTATTCGAGCAGATCACCAGAGGGTTCCAGTTTCCACTGGAGTGGGATGCCCGGTATCCTCGTCAAGGTCAAACTGCCGCTGATGCACCACCGGGGTACATCACTTTATTTGAAGATTTTTTCCTTCAAGGAAATTTCTGGTTGCCGGCGACTCACTTTATGTCAGCGATTCTACATTTTTATGGTTTTCATCTTTCTCAGATGAGCCCAGCAGGTATGGTGAGGGTGAGGCACTTTGAATTTCTATGCCGATCTTATAGGATAGAACCCTCAGTTGAGAAGTTCAGGGTGTTTTATCAATTAATCAGGAAAATTGGGTTTTATTCTTTCGGTAACCGAGGCTCTGCTAAGAGGATACTGTTGAATCCTCCAAAGAGCTTTCACGATTGGAAGATGAAATTTTTCTTCATCAGGGAAGAAGTTTTACCGATCGCCATGATCTTTCGCGAGTCGGACACTATCGAGAAGGAGGAACTTCCAATCCCCAAAGGCGCTGATTGGTATCTGAAGCTTACTGTGACGCCTAATCGAATATTTGGGGAGCAGGTGTTGGTCGCGGCCGGTATGAGTGATAAATGGCCGGCGCTTAGCGAGGAGGTTCCTGTTTTGTAGCTCAATGGCGAAGGTATTGTTACTTCTTCTCATTTTGTTTTGATATATACATGGGCTTGACTTTTGCTCCATTCTATAGAGGTGCAACTTTATCAAGCAGCTTTTCCTGCTTTTGGTGGGACTATGGGCGTGCGCCCGTTACAGTCTGGGGAGCCCTATTTTTATGAACAAATCAAGGACTACTTCCTCTTCCCCGTTGCTGGAGCTTTTACCAATCCTCCTTCTGCAACTGAAGGTTCGCTACTTCCAAATCCAAGACCCTTGCGCGGCGTGACCTCTGCTGGAAAGGAAATCTTGTTTCTTTCCAGCGAAGAGTCTGCAGGTTCGTCTCAAGAAGAGTTAAGCTCATGGTCTAACATCTTTGCAGGTGTGCTGCACAACCTGGGGATAGACCCACAGGAGAAACCCAAGAAGGCTGCCAAGAAGAAGACCAAGAGGGTTACTGTCGATACTGGTGCAACCAGTAAGAGGGGTGGGTCTAGTCGCGCGACTGCCACGGCTCAAGATAAAGGCACTCTTCGATTTCGGCAGAGTAACCTGGAGGATTATGTTGTTGCGAGTGACTCACTGGAGGGTTTGTCCCGTATAGGTGAGAAGAAGGCCAGCGCAGCTGGTTCAAAAAGTTCTGGAAGTGCGGGATCAAGGATCCCTGAGGCTGGCACGACTCCTTCTTCAATCGCCCTGGATGAAGAGGAAGAAGAAGAGCATGAAGAAGAGGCGGCTGCTAAGTTAGTGAGCCAGAAGAGGTCGAGGGGAAAGACTGCTGCTGGGGCTAGGCCAGCACAGAAGGCTGGGGAAGCCCCAGTGATAGGGAAGCAAACTAGCTTGCGCTCCCTTTACAAGTTCTCCTCTGGTTAGTGACAAATCTTAGTACCTTTGTGTTTTCCTTAATAAATTTTTCTTAACACTTAATTGTTGTAGAGGCCAAGAAGAAAACTCCTGAGAAGGTAACGGATGTTGAGTTAAAAGACCCCAAGGAGTCGGCGCAGAAGGAGACCAAATTCATCATTAAGCATCCTAAAGTTGTTGAAAAGGATGTTAAGAAAGTGGTTGAGAAGGAGAAAACGAAAGAAACCGAGACCGCTGCTATTACTAGACAAGATAAAGCGCAGGATCCGGAGGTCGTGCACATCACGGGGTTTGACCAACCCTTGAAGAAGAAAGAAGCTGAAGTCATCAGGCAAAAGGAGCCTGAAATTGTGAAACCCACTGAGCCTGCGCAGCATGACGCCCCCGTCCAGACCGCACAAGTGACCTTAGTTGCAGGGGGGTCAACTGCTAATGTACCTGATCAGGCAGCGCATAAAGAGACAACTACAGCTGCGGGTGGTGCAGGTGCTGGAGGTTCTAGCGGTGCTGGAGGTTCTGGGCAAAAAGGTGCAGGGGGTCACGGGTCAACTCCACAAGCTCCTATTGGTCCTAAGGATACTTTAGGAGATATTTATTATAAGACCTATACGGAAGCGGCCCGGGGCGATTCCCCTCATCAACCTGTTTGGGGTTTAAAACAAAAAGATACGTTTGTCGAGTTTGGAGCTTACAGAGATTGGTTCTTGGGCTAGTTCCCTCCCGGAGAAGTTAACAGACAAAGAGCGCGTACCCATGATGGGTTATACCGTGCTTACATTATTGGGGAGGCCAACACTCGTGCCGCTAACCATCAAATTGTGTGCGAGTGGCCCACGATGGTTAGGGAGCGAGATGATTGGGAGAAGTACCGGGAACGTTTGTTGAAACAGGCCCGAGACTTCAAACAGATGAAGAGTGCCTTTGCTGAAGAGAAGGCCGCCTTCGAGGCAGAGAAAAAATCTAAGGAATGGGGGCGCGAGGGTTTGAAACGCAAGCTGCATGCTGCTGAGGAGCTCTTGTCTAAGGAGCGCGCAGAATGGAAGAAGGTGTGTGAAAAAGATAATCAACGCATGTTTGCTGCGCGTTCCAAATTACCGACCTTGAGGCTCAGATTGCTAAACTTAAAGGGAAGGTTGAGGAAGTTGAAGCAGACAATGGGCGTGTTGAGGATCAACCTTCCTAACTCTTTTTCCCTTTTTAAGCTGTTTTTTATTTGTCAAAATTTTGCTAAGTCTTTATTTCAACCCTTGCAGGCTGAGTTGAACGCGCGCAAGGATAAGGAGCTTGCTGCCAAAGATGTGGAGATTGCTGAGCTCAAGCGTCGATTGTTTGAGGCCCATGATAAGAATGAGTCTCTAGAGATAGACCTTGAAGCCGAGAGGGTGAATGCTGAAACCGCTGAGGAAGCGAAGAGGAAAGCTGAAGAGGCGAGCGACATCAGCACCTATTCCCTCAATGTTGCTCAAAATAATTATTCTGAGGCTCAGTCAATTGTTGAAACGCTTGTTGCTGAAGCTGAATGGATGCGCAATAGAGGGGTAGTCAAGGTCAGTTTCCCTCTTTTTCCTTGTGTTCTTTATTAATTATTTTAGTACTTATGACTTTTCCTTCTGTGTAGATTGATGACGCCGTGTTGAATGCTACTGAGCTGGATGAGGCTGTTGCCGCGCTTACTAATGCCGCGCGTGCTGTTGGGCACCGCGGTGGTTATTTAGAATGTGCTCATCACGTTGAAGAAGCGCTTGGCCAACCGTTTGATCCTCGCCATTGCTCAGTGTCCGATCAAGCCGACGCTCTACTTGCTCGTGCTAAAATGTTTACGATCATCTCACCTTGCCAGTAATGGAGTTGGTTACCGAATCGTTAAAGCATGACGATTGGAATGCACGGCTCAAGTCCGTTCTTGACCCTCCGGAAACTGTGGAGTTGACTGATGAGGAAGAGGAAGCCGGCGACGGTGGCGATGGTAATGATGATGGTGACGATGGTGGTGATGGTTATGAATAGATAGTGTTTGCAGGCGGTTTCCTTGTAATTTTTCTTGTTTTGAAGCTCTGTAAAGATTGCGCGGGTGCGCTTGTTTGAATAGGAATATTAATGTAATCATTGCGCGGTCGCGCCTTTTGAATAGAACATTCTATGTTTGCTTTTTATATGTCAAGTTACATTTATTGCACTGTTGTTAGAAACTTTGATTAAATTAGCTCGAATAAATGTAAGTGTGGCTCGTGTATGAGTGTTACTACTCGGTCTCGCGCTATGATCGCGGAGGACCTTGGAAGCTTTTCTCGAGAGCTCGTAGTTTACTGAAGTGTTTTAGTGCTAATCAAAAGTTTAACATGCATTTTTAACGTAGAAGACATGCTGGTAAATCATAAGGCATAGCCAATGCTTGCATTAAGTAGCTTAGAAACAGGCGCGAGGCCAACATACATCATATGGAAAAGAAAAGGCGCGTGGCCAACATAAATAGATAAAAGGCGCGAGGCCAACATAGCTAAGTGGAAAGGCGCATGGCCAAAGTTAGTCACATGTAGCATTTGCGCAGTTGTTGCGCATTCCACGTGTGCGGGATGATGTGCCCATCCAGGGTGCGCAGCTTGTATGCCCCTTTTCCTAGCACCTTATGTATCAAGTATGGGCCTTCCCATTTTGGTGCTAGTTTTCCGGGGCGTTCAGCATTGGAAGCTTCGTTGTCTTTGAAAACGTATTCACCTGGAGTGTAGGTACAAATGCGCACTCTTGCATTGTAGTGCCTCTCCAATTGTGTCTTATACTTGGCCTCTTTGATTCGCGCGATTTCGCGCCTTTCTTCTAGCAGGTCCAAGTCTAGGCGGCGCTCCGCCTCATTATCAATCTTGTTGACAGCTGATAGTCGTGGCGAGGGGAGGCATATCTCCGCTGGGATAACCGCCTATAAGCCGTAGACAAGGCTAAAAGGGGTTTCGCCAGTGCTTGTTTTTGGCATGGTTCGATGAGCCCACAAAATGCTAGGGAGCTCATCTACCCAGCTTCTTCTCTTGGTACCCAGCCGGGCCTTTATTCCTTCAACAATGCTTTTGTTGACACTTTCTTCTTGACTGTTTCCTTGGGGGTGCGCAACGAAAGAGAAAGTGTGCTCTATGTTTAGCTCTTTCATCCACTCTTGGAGGTCTTCGGATGCAAAGTTGGTGCCATTATCAGTCACGATCTTGAGTGGGAGACCAAACCTGTAAATGATGTGTTCCCATATGAATTTGCGCACCATCATTGCCGAGGTTGAAGTGAGGGCCTTTGCCTCTACCCACTTAGTGAAGTAGTCAACAACAACAATTATAAACTTCACTGCACCAGGAGCTTCAGGGAAGGGTCCCACCATATCGATTCCCCACTGCTGGAAAGGCCAGGCTGTAGATACGGGGATCAAATCATTCTTTGGGCACAGGGTTTTTGGAGCGTGCCTTTGGCATGAGTCGCACCTGCGCAATTCTTTTAAAGCGTCGACATGCATCCCTGGCCAATAGTAGCCCGCATTCATTATCTTCGCAACTACCATGCGCGGACCCGCATGAATGCCACAGATGCCTTCATGTATCTCCCTGATCAGATAACTTGCGTCTTGGGGGTCCACGCATCGTAACAGTGGCCCTAGAAAGGATCTTCTATAAAGAATGTCCCCATTCATCTCATAGAATAATGCTTTGTTTTGTATCTTTCTGGCTTCCGCCATGTTCTTTGGGAGAATTCCCTCTTGAAGATATTGAATGATAGGGGTCATCCATGAAGGTGGCCCTATCTCAATCACATTGACCTGGCGTAATAGTACTGAAGGGTTTTCAGAACTTCAATTCTTACATCCTTGGCCAGGTGTTGGAAAGCTGTCGAGGCAAGCTTGCTTAGCGCGTCAGCTGGCTTGTTTTCTGACTGGTTGATATGAACAACCTTGTATGACTTGAACTTCTGGAGTAGCTCCTTCGCTTGCTCTAAATATAAAGCCATGACCTCGCCTATCGCATCATACAACCCATTAATTTGACTCGCGATCAGGAGAGAGTCCACATGCGCTTGTAAATTCTGAGCTCCCATTTTTATGGTCTGGCGTAAGCCTGCCAAGAACGCTTCATATTCTGCCTCGTTGTTGGTATTTTTGAAGTCCAACTTGATGGCATAAGTAAACTCATGTTTCTCTGGGCTGACAAGGCGCAAACCAGCTCCTGCGCCGTCCTCATTTGAGGCCCCGTCAGTGAACAACAACCACAGTTCGCCTGATGTGTCTTTGATGGGAGTATCTACTGCTTCGCATTCTTTGATCTTGTCTTCTGGTACTTCTGTGATGAAATCTGCTAAAACTTGGCCCTTGATGGCTGGGCGCGGCCTGTATAGTATGTTGTGGCCTCCTAATTGGATTGCCCATTTTGCCAGGCGGCCTGATGTTTCTGGTTTTTGCAAGATTGTGCCTATGTGGAAGTTAGTTAGTACTGTGATCACATGGCCAGTGAAGTACATGCGCAGCCTCCTGGAGGCGTGAAGCAGCGCAAGCACTAGTTTTTCCATGGTGGAATATCTTATTTCTGGATCAGTGAGCACTCTGCTAACATAATAGATCGGCGTTTGAACTCCATCTCTTTCCACCAGTAGCACCGAACCAATTGCCTTGTCTGAAGAGGACAAATACAAAATGAGTGGTTCTTTTTTTAATGGAGCTGTTAGGGTTGGAAGCTTGATTAAACATTCTTTCATTTGCTGGAAGGCTGCTTCCGCTTCTGTCGTCCATTTAAACTCTTGTTTCTTGACACAGTTGCGCAATGTACTAATGAACGGATATGAGGGTTAATCTTCTTAAATCTTTCATGAGCTCCACTATGATCCGATCTTCCAGCAAAACAGCAATACCGTTAACTCGTTAAGAGGGGAATATGGGGGTTTCCCTCTTAACCAGGCTCCAGCGTGAGAATAAGTAACTGCTTTGAGGATAATTAAGTGTGTGTTAAGAGTGAGAGTAGAGGAAACGGAATGGTTAACCTGTGTATGGAGGTCTCTATTTATAGCTGGAGTAGTGTAAGAGGAGATGGGCTGATGGGCCTTGGGCCTGAAGGCGACAACCAGGAATATCCTCCTTATCTCATTGGTATCGACCGTTAGTGGTTTCTAGAAGATCTTCAATGCTGGCGCACCTTGATTGGAGCCACGTGTCCCAGTTGTCGGCCTTGTTGTCCGTCTGCCATCAGCAGGCGAGTGGAGATCATGGGGCAGTTGTCACCGCCCCCTGATTGGTGCCACGTAGGCGTCCTTGTGTACTCTCTGTTTCCTGCATGTCAGAAGATCGTGGAGCACGATAGAGCACAGCCTGGTGAACGCTGATTGGCTCCTTCTTCTGCCACTCGTACCTTTGGTACTTTCTGAAGTGGCCATGTGCCGTAACTCCTGCGCGACCCTTGTTGTGCACGTAACTGGCTCGTGCAGGGTTGCAGGAGTTGAAGGCTCTTATTTCAGGCTACTAAGAGTGAAACTGATGTTGTTTCTTGCTTTGGCCTCGCGCGATGTCAGGTTTTACCCAAGTAGCCGGCGCGAGGTCTAAAGATTGACTTGCTTTCTGAGTAAGGAGTATGGTCCAGCGCGCGACCTGATTGGTCTGTGCGGCTTTTTGGGACCATACCCCTTCAGGTTTACAATACTAATCGGGTTTTGGGGATCCGTTTTTCACAGAAGTCACATCTAATGTGTGTATATTTACGTATATATTTATATAGTTTTAGGTTCCTCTACAAATGAAGGTTTTCCTAAGAAGGCTTGTGTGTTTGACATGTGACACTAATTAAAATTAAGACTTGAGGGTATAATTGTAAATACATCAACCATTCAAATATGGTAATGATCATGCAGTTACAAATCTGGAGGATTTCCAGGGTTTTGGTAACACATTGGCACAATACATTATTCACAAACATTAGAACTAGTTCATGATAAAACTAAGGGTTTGCAAATTAAATTTTGAGGATTTTCAGGGTTTGCTACAAGTTTACATAACATGGTGGTTTAATAAATTCTTAGTTTAATTCATGGTGTTTTACAAGTTGCGTTCCATAAGATGTTCTTACTCTCAGTATAGTGTTTTATTCACCCGTAATAACACAACATCAATACATGGTGTTTTAATGCATATGATGTTTGCTAGATGTTTACATATCATGGTGTTTTAATAAAGTCTTAATTCAATTTATGGTGTTTTACAACCTGCATTTCCACAATATGTTCTTAGTATGATGTTTTATACATTATAAGAAGATGTTTTTAGTATAGTGTTTTATACATGCGTTAACACATAGTGTTTTAAACCTGCATTACAGAATGTGTTCTTATTATGGTGTTTTATACCTATGTTTTTCAAAAGGTGTTTTAAACATGCATTCCTAGAATGTGTTTTTAGTATAGTGTTTTAACAGATGGTGTTTTAAACATGCATTTTCCGAATGTGTTTTAATACATAGTGTAGTTAGTATGACGTTTTATACCTGTAACACTATACTAAAATCCAAAACAAAATCAAACAAACTTATGGTAACTTACTTTAAAACAAAATGACGATGAAGAGAGAAGCGATTACGTTTGTAAAACAATCTAAACTTTTAATCCTCAATCATTATCCCTGATCAAAATGAAAATGATAATGTTTTTTGGGTGAGTGATGGTCACGGTTTTTTTTTTTGAAAATTGGTTTTTAATAAACCAACCTTTGCCAAATTGGTAATTAATAATCTCACCTACAGACTTGGTGTCTAATAATCCTACGTTTCATTATGTTGGTACTCAATAGACCTCCGTTAGTTTTTTTTAACTCAAGTTAGTTTTTAAGTTTTATTTATTACACAAACAGTCCCTGTAGTTATAATTTACTAGTTTTAAGTTTTATTTATTACACAAACAGTCCCTGTAGTTATAAAAAAATTCATAAAAATAAAAAAAATTCAAAAAAAATCAAAAAAATTCAAAAAAATTCTAAAAAAATCAAAAAAATTCTAAAAAAATCAAAATAATTCGAAAAAATTCAAAAAAAATCAAAAAAATTCAAAAAAACTCTAAAAATCATACCACCACCACCGCACCGCCACCACCACCACCACCACCACCGCACCACCACCACCACCACCGCCACCACCACCACCACCGCACCACCACCACCACCACCGCCACCGCACCACCACCACCACCACCGCCACCACCACCGCCACCGCACCACCACCACCACCACCGCACCACCGCCACCACCACCGCCACCGCACCACCACCACCACCACCACCACCACCACCGCACCACCACCACCACCGCCGCCACCGCCACCACCACCGCCACCGCACCACCACCGCCACCACCACCACCACCACCGCCACCACCACCACCGCCACCACCGTTTTCGAAACGGTCCGGTGGTGGTGGTGGCGGTGCTGTGGTGGTGGTGGTGGCGGCGGTGCGGTGGTGGTGGTGGTGGTGGCGGTGCTGTGGTGGTGGTGGTGGTGGCGGTGGCGGTGCGGTGGTGGTGGTGGTGGTACGCGTCGAAACGGTCCGGGTCTAAACGGTCCGCGTCTAAACGGTACGCGTCGAAACGGTCCGGGTCTAAACGGTACGCGTCGAAAACGGTCCGGGTCTAAACGGTACGCGTTCTAAACGGTCCGGGTCGAAACGGTCCGGGTCTAAACGGTACGGGTCGAAAACGGTCCGGGTCGAAAACGGTCCGGGTCTAAACGGTCCGGGTCGAAACGGTACGGGTCGAAACGGTACAGGTCGAAACGGTCCGGGTCGAAACGGTCCGGGTCGAAACGGTATGATTTTTAGAGTTTTTTTGATTTTTTTGAATTTTTATGATTTTTTTGATTTTTTTAGAATTTTTTTGATTTTTTTAGAATTTTTTTAGAATTTTTTTGATTTTTTTAGAATTTTTTTGATTTTTTTTGAATTTTTTTGATTTTTTTTTTATTTTTATGAATTTTTTTATAACTACAGGGACTGTTTGTGTAATAAATAAAACTTAAAACTAGTAAATTATAACTACAGGGACTGTTTGTGTAATAAATAAAACTTAAAAACTAACTTGAGTTAAAAAAAACTAACGGAGGTCTATTGAGTACCAACATAATGAAACGTAGGATTATTAGACACCAAGTCTGTAGGTGGGATTATTAATTACCAATTTGGCAAAGGTTGGTTTATTAAAAACCAATTTCCCTTTTTTTTTGGGGGTCAGTGAAGATACAGTTTCTTTATTTAAATCGGGTGGAAATAGGGCTGATAAAAAAAATCGTGGCTCAGAGCTTACTCGAAGTTCGCTCGGATTTAGTTTGGAAAAGGCTCGCTTGATATGGCTCGGTTTGAAATTGAACCGAGCCAGTTCGGCTTGGTTAGAAAGTGAGCCTAGTTTCGGCTCAGCTCGTAATGAGCCGGATTGGCTCGGTTTGGCTTGCTTGGTAGCTCGGATCGGTGTAGCTGGATTATTTTACTTTTACTATGTTTTTTTATATATACATTATAATATATTATAAAAAACTGATTATTATTATTACATGTATTTAGAAGTGTAATGCATATTTGAAGGTTGATTATCATGCTAACGAGCTTATATTGTATAATATTTTTAGACTAGTGAATTTTGAGAGCTATGTATTAAATTTTCTTTTCAAAATCGAGTCAAACTAAGCTGAGCCAAGCCAGCTCATTTTAAAACCAAGTCGAGCCCAAGCTTAGATTTTCAGCTCGATTTCAAATCCGAGTTGAGCCAGCTCGGTTTATAATCAAGCCAAGTCCGAGCTTGCCTTGGCTTGACTCAGTTTGGCTCGTGAACAAACCTAGGTGGAAAAGACTTTATTACCCTTAATCAAGTCAAATTAGACATAAAAACTATTGAACACTATTTACAATTTTGTCATAATCTCATCCATTAAAATCTAGATCTAGTGATCTAAAACATTTTTTATTCTTCTTAGATAAAACCCTATTTGTAGGATAACTTCACCCTATTTATATATACGAATACAAAAACTAACCATTGTCGTCATTTGAGTATAATCGAGGGGGTATTTTGAAAAATAAAAATCTACCGACTTTGATAATTATATCTAAGCCAAGCATATATAATATTTGAATTTAAATAACTTTGTTTAAATGGCTACGTATGTAACGATATCGGGACAACAAAATCTAACATGACATGTATGATAAACATCATCTATTATATATTTTTTTTATTAAATACTGTAGAATGTTGACTTATCGAACAAGTTCTGTTACAATAATATATTAATAACAATAAAATAAAATAATTAAGTAGCAGGTTCAATGTCCTATGAATTGGTTAACGGGAAACAGATGAGTAGGACATGGTATTGGACCCAACATAATACTTCCCAAATTGGAAAACCAATCTAACGTGCACAACTCTAACTGCATCCATAAAGTCTTTTCTTTTTCAAAATTTTTTTTATTATATTCCTAAAGTGCATAAGTTGTTCTCTAAAGAACTTTGTAAATAAACAAAGAAAATAAAAAGAATAGAAGGTTATCGAATAGAAAAAGAAAAGGTTATGTTGTTTTTTGTTACGTTACGTTTGAGATAAAACCATAATATCGACAATGAAGAAGATAATGATTACCATTAAGTAGTCTTTGTGGATGTTACAAGCTAAAAGATTGCAAAAAAATGGGGAAAGCATATAAATAACTATTTGTACACCTTCTTTACACGCTTTAACCGAAATCTGCTTGATTCATTTAAGATAACGAACAAAAACGTGGTTGTAGAGACCAGTCCATGAGATTCTCAACTCATGCAAGATAGCACGCAATGTGATTATAATGTGATAACCCACCCGCTATGACATGACATGTGATAATGCCCTACTAATCTCACAAATTGACTACCAAACATCGAATGAGGTAATGGTATGTTGTGAAATTGCCTAAAAACGCAAGGTAGGAGATTTTAGCAAACTTGATCAAAATTAAAATATTCCAATTAGTGCACTATCTTGGAGTGAGTTAATATGTGTGTACCTTTCTTTATTTGTTTTTTTTTTTTCTGTTTTTTTTTTAATTGGTACCACAAAAATGATGGTTGAAATAACCAAAAAGAGAAAATATCAAGAACATCTTCTGAGAATTTGGTTCAGTGGTAAGATGCATGTCGTCTTTAGTGGAGGCGCAGGTTCGATTTTCATTTGGGTTATTCTCGACAGACATCTGAGCGAGGGGACGAATCAGGGCTTAAATCCCGTGTCCGAACCTAACGAGGGTGAGGGTTTACGGATTACATCCGGTTTTCGCGCATCCCGGCCGGGGGATACGGTCTCATGACGGTCGTGGAGTCGACCTTGGACATAGCACTGAGCAGAGTGGGTTTACACATGAGATTCATTGCCTTTAAAAATTGATCAAGTACATCGTTTTCCTTGAAAACTTTGTTTAGTTTTATTAACCATTTGTTGTTTTGGATAGTTAATGCGTTTAAGTTTAATATGTTGTTAGATTTTATATTTAGAGTTAAGATCAGGTATAAACTATGTTAATCTTAAAAACGGTGAGAACAGATCTGAGTTGTCTATATATTTAATCAATCATTTGTATTGATTACACATCAAACCCTTGGTATTAGTAAATGTCTAATAGTAGCTTCAAGGGTATTTTAGTAATTGTATTATTATTAAATATGAGGATTAAGATTAAAATTTTCTTATGTTGACTTTTTCCTACTATTTTTACCATTTTTTTTTTAAATAAATTAACTTTTATATACTTTGTTATTTAAAAAAAAAATACACCATAAAATCAAGAATATTTTATCTTTAATATGAGTATAATATTGTTATATATATATTTTTTAATATCACATTATTTTTCTAAAGTATTGAAAATAGCACTTCAAAACTGTTTGTGTTAGTTTCAAACCTGTTTTGTGCTGGTTATGTCTGTGCTATTTTTAGATTGTATGTGTTGGTTTCAATACAAAAATTTATATAAGTGACACAAATATTTATCCACATCAATTTATGAATTTAGCAGATAAAATATAAAATCAACACAAAACGTTTGTGATGGTTTAGACGTGCTAATATTAACTTTATATTAGTGGGTGATAATTACATGTCTAATAAACATAGCATTTAGAATTAGGATTAGATGAAAAAAGAATAAAAATGTTTAATGCGACAATGAGTTCAAAGCAATAATAGATTAATAAATTGATTTTTAAAATCAGTTATTTTTTATGTATTTATTGAAAACATCATTATAGTTAAAAAAAACTAACAAGATGCATAAAAATATGAATCCCTAAAATCAACATTAAAACAAAAACACAAAAATGCTCCTCTTTATAAAGTAAATAGATGTTCGGTGGTGGTTTGGTATTGATTCTTACTGTTACATACATATAACTTGTGAAAGGGTATGGTTTCTAATCTCGTGCCGACTACACGAGTCAAACTAAGGTTGCGCGCTAGGCCATACCCAGAATAGATCAAATCTAACACTTAGTTCTTTCTATAAAAGAATTGACATTCCTAATCTTATGCCGACTACACGAGTTAACATCAGGTTGTGCGTGAGGCCATACCTAGAATAGATCAGATCCAACACTTAGTTTTATCTACAAGCGAATTGGCGCAAGGCCAAGAAGCGGAGAACACCTGCGCCGATAACAGAGTGTTGGACAGTACAAATGGTACGATTGACATAGCAGTAGACCAATGAGCGCACGATGAGCAATCGTGCAGGAGATAAGAAGTATACAAGAACACGTACGTGGCACCAATCAGCATGCGCCGATCACTGCCCCATGATCTCCATTAGACTGCTGATGTCAGACCAGACAATAAGGACAATCATCAGGACACGTGGATCCATTAAACGTGCGACAACTATGCCCTCCACTGTAAACACTAACGGTCGTGACAGAGGAGCCAAACGGATATTCCTTGTTGTCGGTCTCAAGCCCAAGGCCCATCAGTCCATATCCTTCACAACTCACTTCGGCTATAAATAGAGAACGTCGGCTACAAGTTTAAGGATCACTCTCTTACTCTCTCACTTAATACACACACTTTTATTCTCAAAGCAAGTTCTTATTCTCACGCCGGAAGGTGGTTACAAGGAGAACCCCCCTGTTCTCATCCTTGTAACGAGCTTCATGGTGTATTGATTGTTTTGCGGGATCATCACAGCTGTTTGTTGAGAACGAAAGAAGATTAACCTTATTTGGACAAGACACAAACCACAAGCTAATATTTGGATTAACTTGGCGTTTCTTCAACTTGGTTTGTATTTGATCCTAGTCCTTTACATTCATATATCATTTTGTGTTGTAAAAAGTTTTTCTTATGGTAGTTGTACAAAACTGAGTTCGCGAAACAATTTATCGTGTTTTGATTTTAGATTATAATATCTATATTCATCACATCTATAGATATGAAAATGACATGTCATGTTATAATATCGTATAATACGGTTGAGTTATAATACAAAGTATTTAAAAGTAAGAAGGGTAAGAAGCCACCAGAGAGTGACAAGTGTTCTAGGAGGAATTAAATGGAAAGGGTAATTTTGTCTACAAGAGGAAAGAGAATATGCACATGCAAGTCACATGTTATTCCCCCCCCCCCCAATTTTTAAACGTCCGTAACTTTTTTATACATCATTTGTTTTTAAAAAAAAATTATACCATAAAATCGAGCGTTTTTTTATCTTTAATATGAGTACCATATTGTTATATTTTTCAAAAAAAAAAAAATTTCAAAAACTCAGTTGCATATTACACAATAGACATGATGTAAAACACAATGTAAAGTAGATCAAAAACACAATCAATGACAACAGATAAAGACACAATGGACAACATACTAAAACACAATGACCATAACGTATAACACAATGGCGATAACATATAACACAATAAGTATCAGACTAAATAAAAACACAATTGATAACAACAGATAAAAGACACAATTAATGACAGCAGATAAAAGACACAATGGAGAGCAGATGAATACACAATGGAAAATAAACTAAAAACACAATACACAACAAACTAAAACACAATGAACAAAGATAATAAAAAAAATTGAACAAATTATTAAAACACAATGGACAACATATTAAAACACAATGAATAACATATTAAACACAATGACCTGAACTAATAACACAATTTATAGAAAACCCAAATATAACACCATCTTCATTGTGTCATATATTGTGTTATAGGTTCTTATAAAAACGCAATGGATAGAAACCAAATTAACATTGTGTTATAGGTTTTGATAATAACACAATGGACAGGATGTAAAACACAACGTAAAGTAGATCAAAAACACAATCAATGACAACAGATAAAGACACAATGGATAACATACTAAAACACAATGACCGTATAACACAATGGCGATAACATATAACACAATAAGTATCAGACTAAATAAAAACACAATTGATGACAACAGATAAAAGACACAATTAATGACAGCAGATAAAAGACACAATTAATGACAGCAGATAAAAGACACAATTAAGAGCAGATGAAGACAAAATGGAAAACAAACTAAAAACATAATACACAACAAACTAAAACACAATAAACAAAGATAATAAAAAAAATTGAACAAATTATTAAAACACAACGGACAACATATTAAAACACAATGAATAACATATTAAACACAATGACCTGAACTAATAACACAATTTATAGAAAACCCAAATATAACACCATCTTCATTGTGTCATATATTGTGTTATAGGTTCTTATAAAAACGCAATGGATAGAACCCAAATTAACATTGTGTTATAGGTTTTGATAATAACACAATGTATAGAAACTCTACTGACCAAAACCCAGTTAAAAGACACAATGACCTGAACCTTTAACGCAATGCAAAAAAACCCAGTAAAAATGAAATTTTTTATTTTTTTTATATGATAATATGGTACTCATATTAAAGATAAAAAACGCTCGTTATTATGGTGAATTTTTTTTTAAATGTCGTATGAAAAAAGTTATGGACGTTTTAAATCGATGGGGGAATTGACATGTGTCTTGCATGTGCAGAGAGAAAATCCATAAATATATGATTCCCTTTATGCCCTTCTATTATTTTCTTTTCTCTACAACTAATCTTAACCCTCCAAATCTAAGATCAATGGATTAGAATCCTTCTTACCCTTCTTATTTATTTTATCCTTTGTATTTGATCCTAACCATAATATATTATAGGAACACTTGAATGATATATTCCTCTCAAAAAACGTGCATAAAAATTAAGAAAAATATGTATGTATTAGGGGTGAGCATGGTGCGGTTCGGTTCGGTTATTACCTATAACCGAAACCATAACCGCACACTACGGTTATCAAAAAATCATAACCGTTCGGTTTCGGTTAATGCGGTTTTGGTTAATCGGTTATTGCGGTTAATGCGGTTTCGGTTCGGTTATAGGTCGGTTATTTTCATTGTTTCTAATGTTGGACTTTAAATGGGCCAATAAGGTTGGGTCATGGTTAAAAGTTAAAACATTCAAATACTTCACCAAAGATACATATAGATTAGGCCATGGTTAAGCATTTAAATACAAACTTAAAGACTTATGGTGCTACGAATTTGGCTATTTTAAAATATTCGGTTCGGTTATTTGTGGTTATGAAAATAAGAATAACCATAACCGAACCGCAAAAATCGGTTATTAAAAATATAAATAACCAACCCTTCGGTTATTTCGGTTATCGGTTATTTCGGCTCGGTTTTTTCGGTTATTTCGGTTACGATTCGGTTAATTCAGTTGTATGCTCACCCCTAGTATGTATGTATGTATGTATGTATGTATAAATCTTTGTTTAAAGTTTAAACATTATATATATAGCAATTAAAATATGATGCTTCTAAGCCAATGATATCTAGATCAAGTGGTGGAAGACTTGCATTTCTCTTGAGAGATGCAAGTTCAACTCCCACTTGGTGCAGAGTAAGGCACTGGTGGGCAATGATAGGAGACCCAGGGAAACCTGGGTTGGATCCTTGAGCCAACGGGTTTTACCGGTAATTTCACCGTCGTGCTTACGGGCGGGTGGGTCACCGGGTTTTCCCCGGAATTGGTGGTGGACTCGGGTTACTCTCGGAGTACTCCGTTTGTCCAGTGGGTGCCTCGAGAGTGCTCGGGATTGATTCTGTTGGCCGTTAAAAAAAAAATATATATGATGCTTCTTCATCTATAAAAGATATCCTTTTACCTTGGTCTTAGTAATTCGGTCAAAGAAAACCTTTCATTCATCTACCCTTTTAGCTTCAACAAATATATCCTTTACTTTGCGTTAACGGCTTCGTTTTTCTTCAATCAACGTAACATCAAAATGGCAGACTTGGTTCGTAGAAGAATATGAATTAGGGTCATATGATGAGCATAGAAACATTGTGATGGTATGTTTAAGATTGTTGAGAATTACAAGCTATAATTACAATTAAACTACAAGAATCCGTCAAATAAATTAAAAAAAAAAAAAACGCCCCCATCTTCAAACAAAACAAGGTACTCTAAGACCGTCCGTAGTGGGGCGTTTTTTTTAAAATTTTTTGCCCGAAAACGCCCTATAACGCCCAACCCCCCATTACAGGGGGCGTTTTGGGGCGTGATTTTCGAAAAAAAATCCCCCCGGCGTTTTAAATATAACGCTTAAAATGAGATGGGGGCCCACTTTTTGACCGTTCTCAAACGGTAACATTCTTTATTTATTTATTTTTTTTTAATTTAAAATATTCCCACTATAAATATATACCCCACATTCACACCTTTTTTTATAAAAAAACTCACTTTCTCTCCCACTTTCTCTCCCACTTTCTTCTAATTTTTATAAAAAAAAACCCACTTTCTTCTAATTTTTATACAATCATGCATCCATACCGCCCTCCTTTTGGTGTCCCCCCTAGACCCGCAAACCCGAACACAACCCAACCGCAAACCCCGTACAACCTTCAAGACATGGACCCGAGCTTTTTAACTTACGCGGCTTACTTGAGTGGCGCCCCTCCGTTTGTTCCTCCCACTTTCGGCTATGGTCAAGCCGGCGGGTCTCAACCGTCACAACCCGAAGCCGAACCCGATGTGGAAGTCGTACCGGAGACGCAACCCGAACCGGTGCAAGAAACATCGAAACGCGGCAAAAGGTCGCATAAAAAGAAGGAAAAGGACGCACCGCGGCGTACAAAAAATATCATTAAATGGACGAAGGAAGAGGAATTCGCGTTGACTCGGGCGTTTGTCGACATTTCGGAGGACGAAGAGACCGGTAACTATTTTATATAAATATTATTTTACTTATTTTGTTACTTTAATTTTTAACATACAACTTATTATTATTATTTTTTTTTTTAGCAAACTTTCAAACGGGCCCGGTTTTTTGGGATAGGGTTCGTGCACTCTTCTATAGCACGTGGGGTCAAGGCGAACATCGGGACAAAGATTCCATTTCTAGCAAATGGACCGACATCAACAACAAGTGTCATGCGTTCCAAGAAGTCTTCCAACGTAACTACGATAATCGGCCGAGCGGTGAAGGTGACGTGGGGGTTTTAACGAAGACTTTGGAGGAGTTCGAGAGGACAAAATGCCATTTCACGTACTATAAGTGTTGGGAGCTACTACGAAAAAGTCCAAAGTGGGCGGTAGTTAATCCAATGACGTCTAGTAGTAGACGTCGGGCTAAAAGGTCAAAAACATCATCCTCCGTTGACCCGTCAACTCCGACATCGGATGCCCGCAATGTTGATTTAAATGAGGAGGTGGACGTTGACGAGGGAATTGAAGAAGAGTTGGTCCGACCCCCCGATAGAAGAAAGGGAACCGGGAAAAAAACGGTCGAGTCGTCTTCCGATCTCGAGTTAAAGGGAGATTTCGAGGAGATGAACCGTCGTCTCCAAGACATTCGCGACCTCGGCTACAAACGTTAGGAGATTATGCAAGAACGAGTGTCCGAAACCAAAAAGTTTAACGAGATGCAAGAAGCGAGGCAAATGGAAAAGGACATTGAGTTTTTGTCCAAATCGATCGACCACCTCCAAGGCGACGCGTTGATCCTTGCGCAAATGCGTCGACAAAAAATTCGAGAAAAATATGGACTCTAGATCATGTTATTTTTTTTAACTTTATTTTTTCTGTTTTTTTTTTTTATTTTCTGTTTTTTTATTTTTCTGTTTTTTTTTCTGTTTTTCAGTTTTTTTTTTCTGTTTTTTTTTTTATTTTCTGTTTTTTTTTTCAGTTTTTTTTTAATTTTTATTTCAAGTAATGTAATTTTATTTTTAAATTAATGAAGTTTTTTTATGTTTTAAATTAAAAAAAATAATTGTGAAATGATTGAATGGGGGTTATTGGCATAATGCCCCACTACGCCACTTTTTCTATAATGCCCCCTTGCTGACTAGGACGCCACATGTCGGATAATGCCCCATGGTGGGGGCATTATAAGGTGTTACCACTACACATGGTCTAAGGATGTTATTAAGCTCTTCCATGCTGATATTCGACGAGATTTAACACAAATTCAGTTATGTTTACAACTGTTAAAGCGGATGTACGCAAACGTTATGTGAAAAAGAAATTCTAGAACACATAGGTAAGTATTAATTTGAATATGTAATCGTACTGTGTTATATTGTATGAGCAAGGGTATAGTTTCTTATTTATTGATTATAAGTGACATTATTTTCTTCATATACCATAAGCCAACTTATACATAATCGCGAAAAAACATCATAAACACTATATTTACAACATGTTCAAGTCATTAACGTTTAACAAAGATGGGTTATAGAAAGGGTTGATACATAGATTTAGGCTCATCTAGAACATGTGGGACATAACATGACAAGACATGTATAAGGATATTCTTTGGAACATGCATGATTCAAATTTAGAGTGGATATTAGGATACATCCCACCTCTAATATTGAAATTATGTTTCAAGGTAAGATCTCATAACTCATAAGTGTCTCTCTCCCATTCATTAGTTTCCTCAATGTACACAATTCCCCCTTTCTCCATTCAAGGTTCTTCAAAACCTAAAACATTTTGCAAATAAACCCAAAGGATAAGGATAAGGTTGGCCAAATAGGCAAGACTAGAACTAGGAAAAAGAAAGTCTAACACACAAGCTCAACAATGGCAAAACCATGTTCCATCTAAACATTACAGCCTCTCTCCATGTGTAAAAAAGTCAAAAAGCCCACAAGGGATGTGACGATGATAAGTCAAATCTCTCTTACGGGTTTGAGCATCTCTCTTTCAATGTCAAATGTTGTTAGTTTTAACCACGACGATTCCCCACAAAGTGGTTAAAATCATGATGTTGGACGCCTAATTGTCTCAACCAGGAATCAGCCACGCTCGTAAGTGAAACTAGCTTCTCTTGGTCATTTGTATTCCTATTTGCGGTCCAAATGTCGCCTTGCATCTTGTAAGTAACCAATCCGAATGGTGGTAGACTGATTCCTTCTCCTTCCTTTCTCTTCATCTTTGTAAATCCGTTTTGGTCTTCAATATCCATATCTACATTGATCGCGTATTGAGTAAGCTCAATGAAAAGATACTTATGGAAAAACTAGAAAATATGTTGTCATGCAACGTCACCGTACCTTGAAATGACGACGAGAGGGTATGGTACGTCAAGAAACATGTTGACAAGTCTTTTATTGTCCTTCCCATTGGAATGTGATATATCGGGTACCTAAAACACAATGTTTGTTAGGTCCAAACTAACTCTTCTAAATTTTAAAAGCTAAAATGAACAAAAACATACCAAGCAACCGACATCCAACTAGCCGGTGAAAGATCAACGCTTCTTAACGACATGAGTCCCGGGTATTGTTTAGATAACGCGTATACCTTTAGGAAAGAAATTACAAAATTAGGATCTAAAAGGTAATTGAGAAAAAAAAAGATGAGGGGGTTAAAGTGACATTCTTGGAATAATATGGGGATGTTTTGTAAAATAAAAGCCACGTCAGGATGATTCATCAAACACTACAAGGCACATGCAACAACATACCACGTCAAAACATAAACGTGTGCGCTTGAAACTTTAAAGGATGGGCACATTTGTATTGGGGGCAAAACGGTCATTTACTTCATTAGAAAATCAGAAAAGAACAAAACATAACAAACTTATCAACTTAAGTTATATTTATTTATTTTTTTCATTTTAGATGTGGACCATTAGCCTTTTAATGCTCATGGAGGTCGTTACCCACACAAATAATTTGTATGTTATTTAGAAAATAAAACAAATATGACTAATTTTTATAGGGTAAAAAATGTTATATATAGCATATAATTATTACACTTGTACAATTTTATAAGTTACCATATAAAAATATTACATTTTATTTTATTTTGGACGTTATTAAGAATATAATCATATCTTATTACCTTATCCACCAAAGGAACTCTTGCGTAAGGGGTTGATTTATCAAAATATTGAAAGTAAAGTTGGCCCAATCGATCATTCAAATGAAACTGTGTCTCTTGATCAAACACGCCTTCATCCGACGAACATCCGTCCCACCTTGACACCTTCTCACTCTCGCTCTCATCACTAAACGTATCACTAAATGAATCCCTTGTTTCAGAATCGGTTTCTTCCCTATGAAATGGAAACACAAACTATTTAATTGTGGATTCGTAACAAGTACTTACAAGCCAAAGTTTTTCACTACTTGGCTATTGTACATTTGAATCTAACGTGTTCTTTTCTTAAAATTGGTCGAGTCAAAATCTTCAACAATAGTTACACATACTCATGCGATTCTTACAATCTTATATTAAACGTTTCTATGTTGTGTAATTAATAAAATATTAGTAACCACATTATCCTTTTAGACCATTTCATAAAAGTTATAGTGCTTTTTTCCCTAAAAAGTTTTTATATCATACCTTTATAATCTTTGTCTTCTATTATAATTGTGGGGTACATTCATTTCATAACCAAATACAGGAATCACTTATAATATATATGTGTATATAATACATTAAAGATAATCAAAGTAGAGCGAGACAATAAATACGACTGTTACGCAACTATTTTATGTTTCATAGTGCACGTAAATATAAATTATGCAGTCCTAATAGTTCTCAACTTATTATCGATTATAGAGCTAAATCACATTTTAGTCCCTGTGGTTTGTGAAATTTTGCCAGTTTAGTTCAAATGTTTTATTTTTCATCTGTGGGTCCAAAAAGGTTTCATTGTTGCCATTTTGGTCCATTAGGTTAACTTCATCCATTTTTCTGTTAACGAAAAGGGCAATTTGGTTATTTTATATGTAATTCTGTTAACTAGAAGGGCAATTCGGCCATATAAAATGACCAAATTGCTCTTCTCGTTAACAAAAAAAATGGATGAAGTTAACCCATTGGACTAAAATAACAACGGTGAAATCTTTTTAAACCATAGACAAAAAATAAAACCTTTGAATGACCCAAACCACAGGAACTAAAATGACAGTTAACTCTTGATTATAAATATAGTAACGTTGTGGGAGACAATTAAGTGCGATGGAAAAAAAAAACACAACGTACAAGTAAATTACGCACTTTTTACACTTGTAAATATAAAAAACCGCATATCTTTTAACTTCATAAGGGTATTAATGACATTTCACATATCATATTACCTAACATAAGAATGGTGAATATTCTAGAGGGAACTCCATTTTTACCCATGAAACAGAGCATCAAAACAAAACAAAATCAAATCAAATCAAGATCATAGATATAATTACCGTAGATAGTTCAAAGATGAATTGCCGGTAAAGATTTGAATGCCGGAGAGATACGGAACATAATACTGAACAATAGTTTCATCGCACCCGTTTCCGACATTAATCGAAACTCCGGCACCATAAGCACTCCATTCATCAAAACAATTCCACAAATCTCCCAACGTAAAGAATTCAACTACCTCACGCTCCCACGGGTGCCAAAGCGGATTAAGATTTCTAATCTCACTCTACACATTAAACAAACAAACAATTAAGCCAAGCAATTTTAATTATTTGGTAATTTTAGAACATAATAATTTAGAACATAGTAAACCTTGGGGAGGAATTGAGAGGGGACAATAGGGGTTGTGGAATCAAGAAAACATTGAAGATTTGAAACCATTTCTAGAGAGAGAAAGGAAGGGCTGATGAGAGAGAAAATGGGATTTTGTTTTTCTCCTCCCCTGTTTTTAAAACAGAGGATGATGAACAGAGCAAAATCTCAAACAACAAAAGGGATTTTAATTTTTGATTTTTTAATTTTTGATCAAGAAATGGAATAGAAACGGTGGAGGGGTTTTCGGGGTATATTTATTTAATTTTTTTAGAGAGAGAGAGAGAGAGTATTTGATTGGATAAATATCTTGAATTTAAGGAGAGTAATTGAAGGAGGAAATTGGTGAGACTTGTGATATTGATTTGGAAAATATGGATTTATTTAGCTTTTATTGACTAAAACGGTGGGATCTTGTCAATTAATAAAAATAAAATCCACTTGTCGGTGACAGGAAAAAAACACGGTGATCGGAAAAGTTTGCCGGAGAAAGTTGCAGAGTGAAAGATGTGGATGTGATTGGAGTATATATTGTTGTTGTTTGGGAGTGGAGTAGATGAGATGAAATGAGAATCACGTCTTCTTTTGACAGAGTTTCTTTTGGTGATATGTGTTACCGGAAGCGGTCAACATTTTTATATCTAGATGAAATTGTCCTTATTGTAATATTTTGTAAGAGAAAATTACGATAATAACCAATTCTTATGAAATAGACCGACCGTTTGTCCATTAGGAATTAGGGTGTGGAAATTCGGTTAACCGATTGAGGGTTCAGTTGATTGAAAAATGTTAATTGTAATCATAACTAAAGGTTAATCTGGTTTGATTCATCGGCGGTTATGGTTTGATCAGTGGCGGACCTAGGATTTTTTTTCATTGGGGTTCATTTTTTGTGTAACGATTTTTCACAATCAAACATTAAAATATTCGGGGCGGTCATCATAGTCGAGGCTAGGATTTCACAACCAAACATTGTTAGGATCTGAGTCTCTTTAGATTATGTTTGTTTGAGTTAATTGATGTAAAATGGTAGAACAGAGATGTAGTAATTCCAGCGGAAATAATAAGCAAACTTTGTAAACACAATCACGGAAGAAAAGCTTTAAGCAAACATGTTTTCCATTGAATCGAATGATTGTATCAAATTACAATAATCAAAACAATTGCATGCATGCAACTAATCTCCCCCTCACCCTGAGCTCACTGGTTAGTTCGTACAGAATGAGTGTGTGCAAAAGAGCTAATAGAACAGTACTGGTACTGTTCTATTTATAGTACAGATCTAACCACTGAGCATCTTTGCTGACGTCACCTAGACAGTGACATCTAACAGCCTAACAACCTCTAAACACTGATCTATTACAAACACTGATTACAATTAGACACTGATAACTAAACACTGATGATCCTTCCACTGTTATTTGCCTAAGCACTGATGTTGCTCATCAGTGCTTTCGTCATAAGTTGATCAGGCCTGAGAGTAACAATGCTTTGTCTTCATCAGTACTGTGATAAGCAGCAGTTGTTGGGCCTTCAGTCCTTAGGATCAGCGGTTGTAGAACAGTTGTTGAGTGGATCAGCACTTAGTGTTATCAGCTGATAGAAGGACTGCCATTAGAGGGAAACTAGAACATGCACTGCTTATTGGTGATCAGTTGTTGGAGAACCAGTTTTGGCTTTTCCTATCATCTGTTCTTCTGGGCTTGAAAGCATGGATAAACAATCTCCCCATAGAACAGATAATGCCAAAACACTTCATTATTCATGATCTTTATTGTCTCATCAACATTTCCCTAACTTGCCCCTTGAATTGTAGTTCAAAGTTAAGGGAATCTTCATCATACTCATCCCTGCAAAGTTGAAGTTCTAAGAGATCTTGGAGGTCAGCTACACTCTGGCCTAGTGCATCCTCCCTTGATATGCGTTCAACTTCTCCACTGGACTTGAGCAAAGTCAATACATAGGTCTTTTGATCAGACTTCAACTTTAGTATTTTTTAGTTCAGTGGGTTTCTTTGGAGAGCTTTTATTTTTTATGAGTTTGGTGATAGAGGCCTGCTTATCAATCTTGTGGCAGTTTCTTGCTGTTTTGAAGCAGGAACCTCTTCAGCTATTCTCTTGATGGCCTCTTTCATGACTGCAGCTTCTCTTTCTACATCTTCTTCATCAATCTGCTTTTGCCTTTTTCTTTGATTCAAGGCAATGATGGAGGTGTCAGATGATGTGAACAATGTTTTTAAAGAGAGAGCCTACAGCTGTGACTCATCAGCTTTCTTGTTCTTGTATGCAGGTTTCTTTGGAACTTTAGTGTCACGGCCCCCGTCCCGGTTTTACCCGTTTCAGGAGCCGCGGGACAGAAAATCCGTGGTATTGTTCATTTTGGCAGCGGAAATTTTAATAGGATCTTTTAAACTGTAAATGCCCAATTATTTTATTTCACAATTCGGGGCAAACCCCGTAATTTACAATAAAGGAATTTCACGAGGAAATTCCCTGTTTTACAAAACATGTTTATTTATTTTACTGAGCCACCTCCTCAAGCTTTTAGTGCTACGCGGCACTTTCCCTGGGTAACAGTAAATCACCTGAAACATGTTTAAAAAGATTTTATCAGCGGGGAAATACTGGCGAGTCACTCAATTTATACAAAATGACACATTGTTATAATCTACAGTATTAGGGTGATTATATTGTTTATATCAACCAATTACACCAAATTGGTATTTGTCACTCGACCGTATCTGTGACTATGGTCAGATCACCCATTGGCTAACCCGTTGTCCAATGGTGACGGGTATCAAGTAATGTATACAAAACCCCACATACCGGCATTAATTGAAGATTACAAAGACTTAATTCCTGTAATTATAACTTTGAAACAAATAGGGTTTTGGAAACAATTTGGTAAAAAGAGAATGACTCACAAACTGTGAGAAAAGAGAATGGACTCACATTGCAAGTTTAATTGGACAGAATCTTGCCTACTGCTTTAGCCTCGTAACCTAGTTTAATAACAATGCACACGAAATTAGGTCAGTAACTTAATACAACTTTTGCGATAAACTCACGAAATCAAAACCCTCACGACGAATGACAAAGTATAGCACTTATTTGGGTAGCACTTAAACATTCATCGGATCGGTTTCAATCGATCGGACATTGTATCGTAGCAGTGATCGAGTTATTACCCTTTATCGTAGCAGCGTGTTCCTATTTTAAACTTGATTTTTGAACAAAAAGAGAGTGATTTTGATAATTTTCTCGAGCACAGACGAAATGCCCATGCATGTCCCATTTATAACAAAAATTTGTGTTTTACGCGGCC
>JARYGA010018728.1:0-20873 GCA_030545235.1 Helianthus tuberosus
GGTACCAAAAATATCCGGTATGGTATGGTTTGGTACTGGTACGGACCGGTGTTTGAAGGTAAAACCGGTAAATACCGGTACCGAAAATGCTAATTGTCGGTACTGAATCGGTACGAGTCGGTTTCGGAAATTCGGTACCGAAGTTCTGAACCGGTACCTGGTACCATTTGCTCATCCCTAGGCTAGAAAACAAAGGGAGTATCTACAAAATCTCCTAAATTGATGAACGTTATTGTAACAGTATCATTTTTAATCAATTTAATACATTAATCATCTGAAAATTTAAAATAAAAAAGAGAAAGAAAAAGCTATATAGCACCAAATAAAGTATGCAATTCATGTCAAGACGAAAAATGGTAAAATAAATTAAGTTACCTTGGTTGGATATGAAGCCTTTATTCAGATTTAAAATGGAGACACCAAAAACCCAAAATTCTGCCAATGACGAAACACAATTACCAATACAAACTTAACTAAATCCCAATTAACTGAAGTTAAACTTAACCGTTATCGAATATAATAACATCCTAATGAAGTTATCTTTACCCTTATTTAATGTACCACTTAAACATATTGTTGGATATGAAGCCTTATTCAGATTGTGCACTGGTTAAAACAATCAGAACTTAGAAAATCGATTTTTACGCCTTATCTGTTTTTCTGTCTAAATTTTCTGCTTATATATGTTGTCAACCTGGTTCACTGTACATGGTGCCAGATTCATCAAACAATTTGAAAATAAATAAAAAGTTGGTTGCATCGAGAGTTCAAGACCAATCCTACCAAGAAAATGTTTTTAGGGCTGTAGCTACACTTACCAAACAAATAAATCATCTTCCTTGACTTATTAGTTGCTAATGTCATGACTATACTATTATGGAGACATTTGGCGACTTCACAAATCGCGTGGCCACATATCTGAATAATATTAGAGTGAAAATGGCAAAATGGGTGGGTTAACGGGTCAAATTGGGTATTACACATATCTTAATGACTTGAAACAATTTTTATTCAAAGATTTTTAATTTTAATCGCTTTACAAATTTAGATCACTTAAATATATTTCAACGCTTTTGAATAACGTGACATAAGGGTTTGAATCATTTAAAGTACGGTTTTGGCAACTTACGACCCGTTTCCTTTTACTAACGGGTCAAAACATAACTTGAAAAAGTCCATATTAGTAGTTGGATCTAATTTGCCACTTTCAATATTAAAAAACTCTGAAATCTTTTTGTTCAAAAAATAAAAATAAAAATATTCTTTGTTTTATTTCCAGGGGTTTGAAAAACTTGAAGAAATAGTTGGCAAGTGGGAGGGGGTACCAAAATCATCATCACGATACTACTTGAAGCTTTTTACCAACAAAGAAACATATGAAGCTGTAGACGCACTTACAAGGGTCGAGAATAAGAGTGCTCATCAACTCGCAATCGAGATCATTCGTAATTATTTAAACTGTTTTGAATATTAAGTTATATGTGTCTTCTTTTTTTACCGTTCAATCCGTGTGACACACGGGTAATAACCTAGTTATAACATATATGACTTTTGCTTTAGTTTGAATTATCACCTATGATACTTTTTTTTTGAATTAGATTTATCTCGAAAAACAGTTATCATTGTTCAAGTTTTTCTGTTTCTGAATTGGATTTATCTCCAAAAAATTGTTATCATTGTTCAAGTTTTTCTTTTTTTACGCTTGTATTAATTATTTATTTACTTTTATTTTCAGACTACTGTTCAAATTATTATCACCAAATCACGAATTGTTATTACCAAATCATGGATTGAATTTAGGTGCAATCTATTTTTTCTGAGGTAAAATGTTGACAGTCTGCGGACCACATCTGCAGACATCCATAGCAGAAGAGGTGGACCAAACCTCTACAGTCTGCAATGTTGGATCGATGTGTGACCCTAACGAGTCAATCAGAAGAGTTTACAATCTATTTCAAAGGCGGAATCAGAGAAATAGACGTGTAACAACTTGATTCTCCTTAATTATCTTCTTATCATTGATTCCAAAGCTTTTACAGATCGTTTGACAAACTGGCAGCACCTCGGCTCTGAATCGGAAAAGTTGCAAATGAACTAGCAACACACCTATATATAGTGATGTTAAGTTCGTTTGAAAGTGACACTGGTCATTTCAAGCGAAATTACAATGTTTAATTTCGCTTGAAATGGTCAGTGCCATTTCATGGGAAATTACCCAATCTCACATAAACCCTAGTTTCTATCCTGCTGGGTGCTAGTTTATCCTATCTAGACATAAGACTCGATAAAGACGAAGTTAACAGACATTTGTGCACCAAGAGACTCCCCCTTGGATGTTGACGAAGTCTTTAGCATCAAATCTTCAGTCTTTCTTCTTTATCTATCTTCTTCTTTGTCCAATTTGTTTGACACTGTAAGCATCCTTCAATCTCTATCTTCAAAAATCCCCTTTGAATGTTGATCCAGAATGTAGACTCCCCCTTTCAATATGCTAATATGCTGGAGCTCGAATTCTGGTTCAAACTTTACACAATCTTTGCCATGGGGATCTTGTTTCCTGTTTCTCAAGAATATAACATTACAATCTATTCTTCTTTTAACATCTTTTCTTGTTTTTATCAGTTTTAGAAATCCACTTAAGTATTCAGGTTCAAATTAATGACCCTGAGTACTCAATTTGTCTACCAAGTCCAACTTAATGACCTTGGTTAACCTAAGACAAAAACACACTGACATTTTGTACAAACTAGTTCAAACAATTTTCTGAAATTTACAAGTCTCATTTTAATGAACTTGTTTTGACTTTTTAATTTCACAGGTTTAACAAGATTAGCTGACAACTCATCTGTCCGGTTCAGAAACTTCCTGCATCTACTTCAAATTATGAATCTGAAGATCAACTTTCCACTTTGGTTTGTCGGAAAATAAAGCAGAAATGTAAAATCTTTTTGGATTTTTAATAAAGTTTCTAAACTAGAAATGAAATACAGAAATAAAATGCAGTAAAATGTAAACTATTTACAAACATATTTTTGGTGAGCGTGTTAGGGAATCATATCAGCTATTCGACAAGTCACAAGTACCGTTAAGCTTTAATTTCATACTCAGAATTAAACAATTCGCTTAGATTGTCGATATACTGACCCACTTAAATTCTCACACAATTTTCAATCTGTCCAGGATACGAATTAGATGAATTAAGAACTTAAACTCATTCATGTGTCCCACCTCTTGAATATACTCCCGTATCCAAATCCCAATATTCGGTCTTACAGGTGAGTATACTGATGTGCGCAAAATGCAAAATATAAATTACATCAAATATGGCATAAAACTAACCCTTTTTTAGTACTAATGTTGGAAAAAGTGTGTTTTTGTCTTCCTTTTGTATTTTCAGGATTAAAAGAGCTTAAAGGAACAAAAGAAGCAAAAATGCAGCTAAATCTAATAAAAATACAAGAAAAGGGAATAAACGTGGCATGCCCGACCCCTCGACAGCATCTCCCAAAGCAAAAAAACAAGAAGAAAGCTGAGCATGGGGCTGTGCCCAGCTCAACACGGGGCGTGCCCAGCTCAACACGGGGCGTGCCCAGCGAACACGGCCCCGTGCCCAGTGGACACGGGGGCGTGTTCAGGTGTCTGCAGAAAACACAAAGTTGTAGAAGCTTCTATCACCCACCACGGGGGCGTGCCCAGCGAACACGGGGCCGTGGTCAACTCTAAGATTCACAGAATCTGAGGAAATCTTGATAGTACAGATACGCTTCTGCACATGGGGCCGTGCCCAGCGGACACGGGGGCGTGGTCAACTAATGCAGACAAACTGCAATTAATGAAGGAAGAGAAAAGGTGGACACGGGGCCGTGTCCAGCGGACACGGGGCCGTGTCCAGGCTTCTGTGCAGGCTATAAATAGGAGTGCTTGGCTCAAGCTCAAACCATCCCTTGGCACACCACCTCTCTCACACTTCACCCACCACCCACCACCACCATAACACCATCATCCACCACCATCATCCATTGTCCATCATAGAGTGTGTGAGTCGTCTCGGGATCCAAGATTGATCGTAAGAGTTCTTGACAATCAAGGCCATGTTTGCCTAAGTCTCTTACATCACTTGGTGAAGACAAAGTGTCTAGTGTAATACTTTTTATTTTTAATCTTTTCGCACTTTTTAATTGGTTATGTATTAATGACTTTAATAACTAGTTTCTTATGTTGAAGGTGATTTTTCCTTATCGTTTGTCCGTGGTGTCTTGGCATTATTTTACTGTCTATATAAAATAAAAGATTTTCACCATTCATATCTCCACGGTCTATATGGAGGTATGTTGGCTACCTGGTCGGGGGTTAAGGGAACAGTTTGGTAAGAGTCTTGCCATTGTTCAGTGTATAGATCCTGCAAAGGACCTGAGTCAAATTTAGTAGGACCTCCTTCAATACTTAACGGTATTGGATGGCTGGGGTCCAAACTCTTTGATCCCCTCATAAGTTAAACTACTATTAAAACTTTAACCCGGCTACTTAGGACTGTATCCCTGCTGACTCAGACTACTTAGCCGAGGGTAACGTCGCCTTCAAAAGAAGGGCCTACCACATTATGCATTAATAACTTAATTAATTATCTTTCAATAATCCGACCCTTTAGGATTGTATCATTGCTGACTCAAACTACTGGGTTGAGGGTAACGTCACCTACAAAAGAGGGGCCTACTACAATAACTAAGATAATCTCTTAAATGGTGCAAAAGTGCGGAAATAATCAAAGGTTACACTAAACACGAGTCGAAGCCAAGTGATTCATCTTGTCTATTTGTTTTTACTTTTATTTTTAGCATTTTAGTTAGATTTTATTTTTCTTAGTTTAAAACATTTTTCTAAACTTTTGATTTGATTAGACGTTGAGGATAAACCGGTATTAAAAGCTCTTGTGTCCTTGGACGACCTCGGTATCTTACCAACACTATACTACGCTCACGATGGGTGCACTTGCCCATATGTGTGTTTAGTGTTAGTAAATATCGTGTTTTATAAATTTAAAACTTGGCTAAAAAATGTTAAAAAGGGCTTAATATATACATCAAAAACTAACGACACTTCACACGCATCAAGTTTTTGGCGCCGTTGCCGGGGACACAAGGATTTTAAGAAAGCTTAAAATCGACGGCCTAATCAGTTTTTCAAAACCTTTTCAAAACGCGTGCACATTTTTCTGCATTTTAGTTTAGTTTTGCATTTACAGTAAGTTGAACACGGGTCGTGCTCGCTGAACACGGGGCCGTGTTGCATATTTTTCATAAAACACCCAGTAACAGAAGTCTGAACACGGGGACGTGCTCACTGAACACGCCCCCGTGCTCAACGAAACCAGTAACTTTAATTTAAACGCCCAGATACTAATTCTGTACACGGGGCCGTGTCCACTGAACACGGGGCCGTGTCCACTGAACACGAGGCCGTGTCCAGCCTCTGTTTCCGTTTTATTTTTGTTTTATGATCTCGAGACTTGGTTGTGGTCTGCTGAGTGATTCTTATGGATCAATACTCAGGAGGTTACAACTACACCTATGAGGAGGATGATTATAGGAATAATTATTGCACTAATTGTAGTAATCCACACTCGGTTCAATATTGTCACTCATATCAACCATCCAATTCATACACCTACTATGAGGAGCCCAGGTACGAGCCATCAACTTCATACACATCCTATGAAGACCAAAGGTATGAACCTCCTCCCTCATACTCATATTTTGATGAACCAAGGTATGAGCCTTCTTACTCATACTTTGAGGAACCAAGATATGAGCCACCACCTTCATATACTTATTATGAGGAACCATGGCGTGAACAACCCACCTCATATGAGTACTATGAAGAACAAAATTATGACCCTTATCCATCATATGCTTACAATGAAGAACAATGGTGTGAACCATCTACTTCATATGGGTATAATGAGGAACAAAGGATCGAACAACCGGATTCAAGCTTTGAAAATCCCGATCCTTTTTCTATAACCGAAGTGACCGATAGGATATTAGAACACCTTAGAGTTATCGATCGCTATATAAAAGAATCTCGCGCAAGGGAAGAGGAGTCCCGCGCAAGAGAAGAATTAAATAAAGACAAGATAACTGAAAGTGTAAAAATGGAAGAACAAATAAGTGAAAAACCGACACATGAGTTAAACAACAAAAAAGGTGAGTCCGACAACGTTAAAATACAAGAAGAGTCTAATTTTGAAGAAATTAATCTCTTGTCACCTTCTTTTGAAAATCATTGTTTAGTTCCAACTCATGCTAAGTTTTTAAAAGAGTTGAACACTAACACTAAAATTGACGAAACGGTAAGTGTTAAGTTAACTAATGATCAAACCTCACTAATAAAAGAAGACCCCTTTGAAATTAACATTACACCGGTTCCATGTTTCTTTCAAAATTCATTTATTAGTAATGTCACAATCGATAAAGATCTTTGTGTTAACAAAATGCCTAACTACATTTTTGAAAAATTAAGTATTAGTGATTTTTCTCCACTCCAAATACCCATTTTTCTATCCAATCGGAAAATAATAAAATCAATCGGTATAGTTGAGGATGTCTTGGTTCAAACAAATCAAATGGTAATCCCAACCGACTTTGTCATCCTCGATGACGCTCCTCTAGTGTTGGGACGACCCTTTGTAAAAACTCACGAAGCTTTGAAAAACCGGAAGTTCAACAATCTACCTCTTCAATTAGGGGCATTTAGAAAGAGTGTCGATCTTGAGCGATCAATGAAATATCCATTTGGCAATAATGACCCCCTAATTGAAGATGAAGATGAACCACCCGATACCAGTGAAAAGTTTGACCACTTTGTTGAAGAAGAGGTCGCCATAGAACAAACTTTTAAAGTTCTTGATCAAAATGAGCAACCAAATAAGGAGTCTCCTAAAGACCCACCTCTTGAGCTCAAAGAACTTCCAAAAGGTTTGGAATATGCTTTTCTAGACAAAGATGGTAAATTACCTGTAATTATTTCATCTAAATTAGATAGTTTAGAAAAAGAAAAATTAATTAGTCTTTTGAAAACAACATAAAAATGCGATCGCTTGGAAACTTGTAGACATAAAAGGAATAGGTCCTTCCATGTGTACGCACAAAATTTTAATGAATGATGACTACAAATCGGTAATACAACCACAACGTAGAGTAAATCCAAATGTTCAAGAAGTGGTTAAAAACGAAGTCATCAAATTACTTGACGCCGGACTTATTTATCCTATCTCCGATAGTCCTTGGGTAAGTCCCGTCCAAGTAGTTCCAAAGAAAGGAGGTATGGCGGTAATAACTAATGAAAAGAATGAACTAATACCAACGAGAACCGTCACAGGATGGAGAGTATGTATAGATTATAGACGATTAAATGAAGCGACAAGAAAATATCACTTTCCTTTACCCTTCATTGATCAAATGTTAGAAAGATTATCCGGTCATAAATTTTATTGTTTCTTGGATGGTTTTTCAGGTTACTTTCAAATCCCGATAGCACCCGAAGACCAAGAAAAGACAACCTTTACATGCCCCTATGGAACCTTTGCTTATCGACGCCTGCCGTTTGTCTATGTAATGCCCCCGTAACATTCCAACGTTGCATGGTGGCCATCTTCCACAACATGATAGAAAAGACAATGGAAGTCTTCATGGACGACTTTTCTATCTTTGGGGATTCATACGACCAATGCCTCGATAACCTTGAACGAATGCTATCCCGATGTGAGGAAACTAACCTCGCCCTTAACTGGGAAAAATGCCATTTCATGGTAACGGAGGGAATAGTACTCGGTCACAAAATCTCGAGCGAAGGAATGGAGGTAGATCGAGCCAAAATAGATACCATCTCTCGACTACCGCCTCCATCCTCCGTTAGAGCTATCAGAAGTTTCCTACGGCATGCCGGATTTTATAGGTGGTTTATCAAAGACTTTTCTAAAATTTCAAGGCCTCTAACAAAATTACTTGAAAAAGATGCCTCTTTCATCTTTGACAAGGATTGCAATCAAGCATTTCTAACCTTAAAGGAAATGCTAGTCAATGCACCTATCATGATAGCGCCTGATTGGAAATTTCCTTTCGAAATCATGTGTGATGCCAGTGACTTTGCAGTTGGAGCTGTCTTGGGACAAAGAAAAGAAAAGCATTTTCACCCAATTTATTATGCTAGTAAAACACTTAACGATGCACAAGAAAATTACACAACAACTGAAAAAGAATTACTAGCTGTGGTATTTGCTTTTGATAAATTTCGTTCTTATCTTGTTCTTTCTAAAACTATAGTCTATACAGATCATGCAGCCATTCGATATCTCTTCAAAAAGCAGGACGCAAAACCACGTTTGATTCGGTGGATTCTACTCCTCCAAGAATTTGATATTGAAATCAAAGATAAAAGAGGAGCAGAAAACACCGCAGCAGATCATCTTTCACGCTTAGAAGACCCAGCTTTGGAGGCAACCAGGGACGAGTAAATCAACGAAAAATTTCCAACGGAGTCCCTAGAAATGGTGGAATACAAGGAAGAACCATGGTACGCCGACTATGCTAACTACCTAGCTAGCGGTATAGTCGCTAAGGGTTGGCCACATCATCAAAGAAAAAAATTATTTGCCAATGTGAAACACTATTTTTGGGAAGATCCATATCTTTTCAAAATGTGTGCCGACCAACTCATCCGACGATGCGTACATGGTAGTGAAGCACGAAGAATTCTCCGCCATTGTCACGAAGGTCCATATGGAGGACATCATGGTGCCGGGAGTACCGCACGAAAGGTATTTGATTCAGGATTTTATTGGCCAACCATTTACAAAGACGCCCAAGGTCTTGTCAAGACTTGTGATGCGTGCCAAAGAACAGTTAATATTTCTTCCAAAAATGAAATGCCACAAAATGACATTCTTGTTTGTGAAATTTTTGATGTGTGGGGACTCGACTTTATGGGACCTTTCCTACCATCGAAAGAAAAAAAATATATACTTGTGGCAGTAGACTACTTGTCTAAATGGGCCGAGGCCGAGGCACTTCCAACAAACGATGGAAGAGTCGTGGTAAGATTTCTGAAGAAATTATTCTCTCGTTTTGGCACACCTAAAGCATTAATAAGTGATAGGGGTACCCATTTTTGCAACCATCAACTTGAAATTTTTTTAACAAGATATGGGGTCTATCACCGGGTCTCAACAGCATATCACCCTCAAACAAACGGACAAGCCGAAGTGACTAATAGAGGTTTAAAACGAATACTCGAAAAAACCGTAGGGTTAAATAAAAAGGAATGGGCAGATAAATTAGATGATGCTTTATGGGCTTTTCGAACTGCTTATAAAACAACAATAGGTACAACCCCATATAAGCTAGTCTATGGAAAAAGTTGTCACTTACCAGTAGAAATTGCACACAAAGCCTACTGGGCAATAAAAAATGTAAACTTAGATTTGGAATTTGCTGGTAAAAAATCGATTTTGTCAAATAAATGAACTAGACGAGCTTAGGAATTATGCATACTCAAACTCAGAAATTTACAAGGAAATAATGAAAAACTTGCATGACAAACATATTAAACCTAATGAATTTCGAGTGGGAGATCTAGTTCTTTTGTTTAATTCACGACTTCGATTGTTTCCTGGTAAACTAAAGTCTAGATGGTCAGGACCTTTTTCCATCACCCATATTTTCCCACACGGTGCAGTAGAAATTAAATCTCGGAATGGACCTCCATTCAAAGTCAATGGCCAACGGCTGAAACTCCATCAAGGATTCATTGAGGATGAAGAGGAGGAGATCTCGCTTCAAACGGTCAAAGAATGAAAGCATCAACATCATACCTGGTGAGTTACAAACGATTGGGACGACATCTAAATCGGTAAGTTTTCTAACCAAATTTTTGGGAAACAAGGGCACTCACACGAGCACTAAAATATATATATATATAGGGAGGGGCTCATGCGAGAACCACCCTTATTGTGAGAACCTTGAGAACCAATGTGAACACAACCTAAAATAGCTAAAAAAACCTAAAAAAACCTAACCCCCACCCCCCCCCCCCAAAAAACCTAAACCCTCCACCCCCCCAAAAAAACCTAAACCCCCCCCCCCCCCAAGCTAAAAAAATCCTAAAAAAACCTTAAAAAAACCTAACCCCACCCCCCCCCCCCCCCCCCAAAAAACCTAAACCCCCCTCCCCCACCCCCCCCAAAAACCTAAACCCCCCCCCACCCCCCCAAGCTAAAAACTAAACCCCCAAAAAACCTAAAAAAATCTAAAAAAATAAAAAAAAAATCCAAAAATTTTTTTTTTGATTTTTTTAATATTTTTTAGGTTAAAATCGCTACTTTTCGAAGCCAAAAAAAAATTTTTTTTTAATAAAAAAAAAAAAAATTAAAAAAAAAAATGTTTTTTTTTTTTGGGTTCGAAAAGTAGCGATTTTAACCTAAAAAATATTAAAAAAATCAAAAAAAATTTTTTTGTGTGATTTTTAGCTATTTTTAGGCATTTTTGGTGTGTTCACATTGGTTCTCGCGGTTCTCACAATAAGAGGTGGTTCTCGCATGATCTTCTCCCTATATATATATATATATATAATAATTTGCTCGGCACGAGGCCGTGTCAACTGGACGCGGGGCCGTGTCCGCGCTACTGTCGGGATATATTCCCCTTTTCATATCAGTTACTTCATTCCACACGCCCCGTTTCCCCGAAAATGCTCTGGTTCCAGGCGATTTTCCGCAAATTTTCAACGTCTCCTATCATTCGAACAACATCAAGGTATGATTCTATCACCCATAGTAGTTAGATTTAACATTTGCATGTAGTTAAAACTTCAAAAATTTGGGGAAAAATCTAGGGTTCTTGAACTACACCCGGATCGAACCTCAAATTTTTTGCTTTAATCTGTTAGCATTTAGTTAGACTAGTGTTAAAGGAAGTAAATCCACTTGTATTGTTCATAGATTCGGCCAATTTCTCACAAAAACCCCAAACCCTTGTTTTTTAACCCAAAAAGATAAAATTGAATGGGTAAACGGGTTGTTTTGGGAAAAACGGCACTTGGGGTTTCATTTTCGGAGGAAACCGCACATACTGGACCAAAAATTTTCAAGTTTCCGAAACCGGGTCGAAAAATGATGTTTTTGAGTAACAAACGCCTGGACACGGGGCCGTGTCCGCTGAACACGGGGTCGTGTCCAGCACGCTCTTTGCAGTTTTGTCCGAAAATTCTAATTTTTCGTGCTAACTTTTGGTGTATTCTTTCAGATGGCAAGGAAGTTCACAAGGTTTAACGCAAATGAGCTCGATGCTAGGGCTAGATACGAAATACTTCAAACAAGACCGGAATAATACCCAAGGCAAGCATGCACGGATTTGTTAGCATTGGTGAACTAACTCGACCGCTTCAACAACCTTGTCACAGGCCCACTAAGAGTCGCTTTAACAACTCGACTTCGTTCCGTCCACGAATGCACTTTGGAATTCTATAGCACCTACACATTCAATTCAAGGTGCGACCCATTCGACAATGATGGGGTAGCATTCCGATGTGGTGGAACTAGGTATTCGGTCTCTATGGCACAATTTGGGTCAATTGTCGGGTTGTATGCGGAAGAAGATGCGGGTAACGAGGAAAATACTGGAGGGATGCGAGAGATAGATGAGAACGATCGCCAAGCCGCATGGGCTCAGATTGGTGAAGGGCACTACAATCCGAGCAGCACTAAGAGCACGAAGTTGAGGGATCCGCTCTACCGATACATCCATAGACTCCTCGGCTACTCTCTTAGCCAAAGGCATGATAGCGGTGGCATTGTTGGGTTAAGAGATTTGGTTGTCCTCCAGTGCATCCATAACCGCAGACACCTCGATGTTACGTTCCTCATGCTCCGAAACATGCATCTGAACCGCCTTGCTACTGCACCAACCCCTATCTTCTTTGGGGGATGGGTGTACCGTCTATTCAAGCACTTCACCAACATACCTAGGTCATTAGGAAGGAGCCCATGGTCGGGATGGGTATATATACACATCTGCCGCTCAATGAACCTAATCTATGAGGCTGAAGACGGGACGGTTAGTTTCCAAAGGATGCAAGGGCATGCATGGAACCCGCAAGAGGCACTTGTCCTTCACGCTCCACAACATCATCACTACCAGTACCAGCCCCATGGTGATCCAGGCCAGTCCTCCTCAGGAGGCGGTTTTCCTAACTTCCAAAGTTTACATGATTTATTGCAAGAAAACCTCATGTGCACCAGGAACACCTACAATATGGCAAGCAATACGTACAACCGGGTTGGAGCAATCGAGAGAAACATATCCGATATCCAAGACGATATTGGAAATATCCGGGAGTACATTGCGGGGCACGGTGGAGATGATGATGATGAGGACGAGGACATGGACATGGACTAGGCGGGAGGAGCGAAGGCAGAAGTGGTTGGTTGGTGATTCCCCAGGTTAACCTTTTTATCTTGAACAATTTCCGGCCTGCGTGCCGTGTGTCAAACAATTTACTTTCCTTTAACTCTTTTATTTTCTGCATATTTTTTTTCTAACTCTGTGATGGATGGGATGTTGAACAATGGTAATCTAGGATGTTTGCTATGTTTGGGCATAGTGTTTATTGATAAAACAGGTACATACGAGGCTTAGAGCACTAAACCTTAGTGCTACTAAAGCCGGGACAGGAAAACCAGAATCAGAAACCTGTTTCTCAACCTTGCAGACTGTGTACGCGGGGTCGTGTCCAGTCGACACGCCCCCGTGCCCACTACCCCAGACCTGCTGTTTGTCTAAATATGCAGACTTTTTTGCCAGACATGGGGTCATGTCCAGCCGACACGCCCCCGTGTTCACCTTCTGTAAGTTTTCGTTACTGGCTCCTGAACACGGGGCCGTGTTCAACAAACACGGGGCCGTGTTCAACAAACACGGGGCCGTGTCCGGTGCCCAGTAACACAAATTTTTGCTTTTTCACATCTTTTTACACATTCAATCAACCTAAAAACTTATTTTTGGGACATATTGAGGACAATGTGTAATTTAAGTGTGGGGGGGATGCTAAAACCTTGAATCTTGCAAGTCCTAATAACAAGCCTTACACAAAACTCTATTGGAACCGCTAATCACCCCAAATTTTTTCAAATTTTTTCATTTTTTATTTTTTTACTTGTCTAGGTTTAATTTGGGAATTTCAAAATTCTAAAAAGGTTATATTTTTACAAATTTACAACCGATAGCGTCGTGATAAAAAGAACCAACATAAGAAAATTATGAAAAGGCATGACAAGCTTAGTTAAAATTTAATTATATATACTTGATCACATAAAAACCCATTCCCACAAAGCTGCCAGGGATAGGCAGAAAAGTTACGCGGATCCAAAGCGTAAGTCTTTTCACTTCGAAGTAGGTGACAAAGTATTGCTTAAAGTATCACCCTGGAAAGGGGTGATGCGATTTGGTAAGAAAGGCAAGGTAAGCCCGAGATACAAAGGACCTTTCGAGGTTATCGAACGTGTCGGGTCAGTTGCTTATAAGTTAAACTTGCCTGAAGAGCTCAGTGCTATACATACTGTTTTTCACATCTGTAATCTGAAGAAGTGTTTCGCTGATGAATCACTGGTTATACCGCATACGGATGTACATATAGATGAGAGCTTGAAATTTGTGGAGAAACCATTGTCGATTGAGGATCGACAGGTAAAGAAGCTTCGAAGGAAGCATGTGCCTATTGTTAAGGTCAAATGGGATGCCGGTAGAGGTCCCGAATACACGTGGGAGGTAGAATCCACGATGAAAGAAAAATACCCACTTTTGTTTCAGTAAATCTCGAGGTCGAGATTTCTTTTAAGGGGGTGAGGATGTAACACCTCGAAAATTTACGTCCAATAATGTATTGACACGTGTCATAGGCTTCGAATATGCGAAAAAGCACTTTAGAGGGACTAAAGTTGACAAACAGTGAAACTATGTGAATATAAGGGTCCAAAGTGTCAAAAATGGATAAATAGGCCCTACAATAACCCTACATGGTGTTTATAACCTTAAACGGATAAATCACAGATCATACGAAGCGAAAAATGAAAGAAAGTGAGGAATTACAAACTACAGGGGCTAAATGTGACAACATGTTGAAAGTATACCTCTGAGTGACCTTTTGGCAAACCCGAAGCTTTGTAATGATAAAATATACTCACTAGAATATGTGATAAAAATTTCATCAAGTTTCGTTATCGTATGAGAAAGTTATGATCAAAACCGTGCACGAAGGGTTAAATGCGTTAACGTTGAAATTCGTGACTTTTCGGGTAAACACAAGATTAACCAAGGACCTACCCAAGTTTGTAAATGTCCTAAGACCCATAAAAATCAGATTTGAGGGTCAAGAGTGCAAGATAAATAGCCAAAACCACGTTTCAAAGGACCAAGGACCAAAATGTAAAACAATGGAAACTTATTAACCTGGTCACCACTTGTACGCGGCCCGCGTAAGGCCTCTCGCGGCCCGCCTACAAGCTGCCAGCGACAAAAACGTGCAGGTGCCAGTTATTCAGGTCTGTTTCGAGTTGTAAACAGCTGTATCCGATACCTGGGCCTCACCAATGGATGTACATGCATTTAGGGGCACTTGGACACATCTTACAACACTTGTAGACTCTTGTGGCAGCATCAAATGAGATCAAACTAGTTATAAAAGAGTCTTGAAGTTGTAACAAATGAACACTTGCATTTACAAAAATTCACAAGACCACTTCTGGAGCTTCTCTGATCAACCTCAGGCTTTCTAGTGCTCTCTAAGCTTAATTAGGACTCTTGTAAGTATTCCTAACCCCTTCTAATTCGTTTTAGCTTAGGTAATTAAGCAAAAGTCAAACCATCGTAATTTAAGTTTGACTTTGAGATTAAACGAAATTTGCTCTGTCATTTCTCGAATTGAAAGTACCTACAAGTAGGTATTTATGTGGGTAACAAACCCTTAAAAGGGTATTTTCAGATTCCCACTCTAACTATGTTAATTGTCGAGTCAAAGCTTATCTTAAAAAGTCAACAGAATATGTATTTTCAAAATTAAGCATAATTAGCAATGTAGGGTACATGCAACCTGTTTGATCATTAAAATAACATGGTAACTAATGTAAGAACATGTCCCAACATGATCAACTCGACAATTTTCAGTTTAAACCCGAATCGGAACCGAAAGTCGCATAAATTGACTTTTGCTTTGACTATCAGTTCTGATCCATTTATGCATGTTTAAGATCTGCCTTAGAGCTTATTTTGGACCAGGTTTCATATAAGTATAACTCTCTGAGTTTATACAACTTGGTTCAATACTTATCCGATTCACATGCATGTTTCCGATTAATGCTTAAATGTTGACTATTATGCCCTTTTGACTATAAAACGTGATTTTTGAAAAAGTGAAAGAGTAGAAACCTTAATTACTGATTTATAAACTTGCACCAAAAATTTGACATCAGTTTGAGGTCTAGATTAGAAGTTATGCTCATTAGCGTAATTTGAAAGCTTTATGTTACTTAAACGGCGTAATTAACGTATAACCTAATTAAACCCACTTTTTGATATCAAAATTTTTACCCACTGATGTAATATAATATTTTGGGATTTTTGAAGATTTTTATTTAATTTTTGGCTGAGCATAACATAGGTCTCTAAGTTTAATTCGGTAAATACCGATTTTGCCCTTTTAAGCCATAAAATGAGTTTTACAAATCCTTTTGACCCCAAACCTTTTTCTACTGATTTTATTTGTTAAATAAAATATTTTGAGCCTTCTGGAATTATAAAATGACCAAAACGCCCTTAGGAGGCATAAATTGAGTTTAAATTCATTTGGGGCATAATAGAAGATATCTTACTGATATTATAACATATTTAAGCCATATTATCTCAGGTAACTTGCATATGACTCTTATGGTTACCCGTAACGCTCTTTTCGCGTTCGGTTCGGTTTATGTAACTAGTTTGCATAAATTGACCGAAACGGGTCAAACATTATCATTTTTGTCTCAAAATCCAGAATGTATTTAGTATACCCATATTATACAAGTCTTCAAACTTGTCGGGTCTAAATCACATTCTATCCGGTTTTCGCTTAATCGTTCGTTTGAACCGTATCATCCTTAAAACTAGCCGGTCTAAGCTTAGGCTTAAATAAAGACCCGTTAGAAATCTAATAGGTTATTATAAACCTTTGTTCCAGAATAAGAAGAACCAGTAAAAGCTACCTTCACTCGCTAATTGTGATTTATACTTACCAAGGTAAATACTTTTAACTTATTTTACCTATACGGGCTTGGGTTACGGTATATAGAATACCGCTTGATCGAGCATCAAATCTTACATCGTTGGGTGGTTAATTGAATAATTTGATCGGCTCGTTTAAACAGTCTTGTTCACTTAAAGCCTTTGGGGGTTAATGACCATGTCCCGGATATCCTTGGCATCATCTTACGAGATGGCCACGACCTGAGCACGGGGTGTAGGCGTACACCTGTCAGTGTATAACTCAATAATGTGGTGTGTCTATTAATCTTTAACCCGGACAAGATTCGGGCTACTGAACGCACAAGTAACATGTAATTCGTTCACAAGATTATATATTACATAATTATCCCAAGATATAAAAATGTTTTGTGCCATGAGCATTCAAATCAATTTTCAACCTTTTCAAAATGAGTCAGTTAAATTGTATTTACCAGTGTAAACTGACGTATTTTTCCCAAAAGGTTAAGTGCAGGTACTACTCGTACTAGGCTGGCTGTCTTCTAGAGCGTCCACAATAAGTCTCGCAAGCTTGGATGACAATAAATCTGTTGAACAATATCTTATTTTATTTTGATCCGCCTGTGGATCCGTTTCAACTATTTGTGATATTTAATATTACACCTTATTAAAGTTGAAATGAATCTATCTTTGCTTCCGCTGTGCATTTATATATTGTGTTGTTTGTCTATGATGATACCAACTACGTCACGATACTCCCCACCGGGCCCACCGGTGACACGTGGAAATTAGGGGTGTGACAGGTTGGTATCAGAGCCAACTCTGAGTCAATTAAACACTAGCCTTTTGTGTTTAATCTCAGTTACACAATTGCACATTCCTCAATTCTCGAGTCTAGACGAAGAACTTAGGAATTTTCCAAATTTTTGTTTTATTTCTAACTTTGTCTTATATATATTTCTTGTTGTATCACTTGTTTGATTTTGACAGGTTGTCAACATGCCGCCACGTATGAGAGGAAGAGGAAGGGGAAATGGAGCACATGTAGCCCCAAACGACCACGAGGCCGGACCGTCACACCGGCGAACACCTTCGGATCCCCATAACACAGATGCTCAAGATCTTTGGAGGTCTTTTACTGAACCAGCTAGACGCTCAGTTTCACTGAGTACCTCCCCGTATATCCCACACTCCTTCAGGCCTCATTCGGAAAATGAGCCCCACAACTCTCACCAGTGCTACATTCCTCTACTAGGACACAATTCACCCTTTGACCATCCATCACCCGTCTTCCAGGGCCATTTCAACCCTGACGACTACCTAGGAGCAGCAGTGGGTTTTAACCCACTTGGACCCGAAGACCACTTTTCTGGTGGCAACCCGATGGATATCGATGAGGATACCGATCCTGCAATGCCACCATCCGGAACTCCCCACCATCCCATTGAAATTTCAGATGGGTCATCGTTCCTGGGATCACCATATAATGGTCCCGATAGCTTCAAGGAGAAATTCCGGCAGTAAGACTGGGTGTTTACCCCCAGCTACCACAACTCTCCCCTACATCAGCCACAGCAGCAGCAGAATCCTTCGGAGGATTCCCGACTTGTCGCGGTCAGTCCGCCGGCACCACCACCTCAGCTTCAGCCTCCCTCGCCCCGAGGCGAAGGAGAACGACCTTGCGGATATCCGCACGAGGGGGAGTGCGCATTTGCACCCCTCCACATTCAAGTGGCAGCCGGTACTCGCCACTTCATGAAGAACCGGAGACGGGAGAATCTTCACACCCTGTCTCAGAAGTGAACTCTGCGCCAGTCGCGCCACAGCCACCATTGGGTTTTGGAGACCCAATTCCCACTTACACTGGTGCGGCAGCGTACAATCCCTTCGAGCAGCCGATCCACACAAATTACAACTTTACCAAGGATCCCTACTGGATAGCAGCAAACTCCAACATTCTCCATCAGGAAGGTCCCTACGGAGGTCCCTGGGCTACGGGACACTCGACCTATGGATACCCACCATATGGGTATCAACAACCGCCTCCTCGACCTCCACAATATCAGCAGCCCCCTCAGGCGCCGGCGATGTCACCGCCGCAATTTCAAGAAATCCTTCATGAGATACATGAGGTGCGACAAGAGGTGCGGCATGAGATGCGGCAAGAACAAAGGCATAACCGGGGGATGTTCTAAAAGATGGTGGATTTGATCAAGGGTAAAAGCAAGAAGGATCACTGAATCCTTTGTTTGTTTATTTATTTTAGTTGTAATCATGTCCCTGCGAGGACATTTATTTCTGTACTCTGCCCCTGCGTGGGCATATTTCCTTTCTGTTCTGCCCCTGCGTGGGCATGTTTTTCTATTTGACCCCTGCGTGGGTTTGTTTTGTTAGTTGGCCCCTGCGTGGGCATGTTGTTTATGTAAAAGTCCCGTTTAGGGCAAATTTGTACTAGTTTAAAATTTTAAATTGGAATGGTTAATTTAAGTTTTTCATTTTTAAATTATATGCATGAATATAATATATGAATAAATGAAAAATAACAATTATTATTTTTTGATTTACCATTTTAATGAAATAATAAGAATCTTAAAAAGGTAAAACCTAGCTTGAATGTCATATTAAAGACCTGGCCAACATGGTAGAACCTGTTTTAAAAAGATTCAAATCTCTGTTAACATCTGCCAATATGTTAACAATCTCGACTAATGTGATCCGCAAAATCACACATGTCACCTTCTTGTAATTATACAAAATTTCTTATTATTATGTAAACATCTGTTTGTGATGTATTGCCTACGGGCTATAACCAATGTCATATAAGACAAAAGACAGTCGTAGATTATAAAACTCCCTGTCTAAAAAGGTAATGAACCTTGATTTAAAACCCTAATAACTGGATCTTATAAGGTCTAACTCTATAATTTGTGTTGGTGCATATTCGGTGACAACAGCTTAGATTTGGTCTTTGGATATCTTGTAATTAGTTAAACGATAAACAGTTAGCGGGTTTAGCTTTGTATTAGTGAGTTAATAGAGTTTGGGCTAAACAAAACCCACATTGGGTGATGGGGGACGATTTGGGCCTAGCCCATGTAGCAAACCCAGCCTAATGTTGCAACCTTGTGTTATATAAACAAGGTTAGGCTTTAGGGTTTACGGTAATCAGCCAAAACATTGTTAGAGTGAGAACAATTTCGTGAGAGTATAGTTTTGGACGAAATTGTGGTGGTTAGGGTTTAGATTGGTTGTAATTCTTGAGTGATTGATAATCAATAGAAACCCGGTTTGAAAGTGATTTCTGTTTCTACTCATTCTGCTATATTCTGATCAAGAGTATTCCGCACTCTTGATTGGATTGACAATTCTGTGAAAGATCCATACACATCAAGGGGACCTACAATTGGTATCAGAGCATTAGGCTCTTGAAGGCTCGGTTCAGAATTATGTTCTGCAGAATCAGGAAGTATTTTCGAAAATTTTGAAACCTGAAAAATTAGGGTTTCGAAATTTCTTGTTGGCTTGATAAAATTTTTGAATTTGTTTGGCTGTTTTGATCTTCTGGTTTGTTTGATTGCTGTTTTGCAGGTTTTAGGGTTTTCAGGACAGTTTTTGGTTGATTGTTTTGAAGAATTTTGGCTCAGAAACTTGAAGATTCGAAGACTGTTCTTCGTGTTCTTCATTAAGTTCATAAGAATTTCGTAAAAAGCTTGTTGATTTGCTGTTTTGATTTTGCAGATTTGTGTTGGAGAATCTTCAGAATTTCGAAAAGATTAAGTTTCCAATTTTCAGAACCAGCGAATTTGTTAGACCTGCGAAATTAACTGAGACCAGCATATTTATCGGCGAAGTTAAATCCAAAGGCGACTTTGGTTACTGTATAATTTTCCTCAGCGAAATTATTACGGTTCACGGCGAATTTACTGGTCGTCGTAACAGCGAAATTAGACCAGCGAAAATAACCTGCGAAATTGATCTGTTCAGCGAACTAGTGTAGCAAAATTAAGTTACATTGAACAGCGAAATTAACTGCATTCCCAGCGAAATTAAGCAGCATACTTGACCAGCGAATTTGACTAATTTACCAGCGAAATTATCTGATTTACCAGCAAAATTATCAGCAAATTTAAAAACCAGCGAATTTAACAGGGTGGAATTTCAGTTGGCAAGCGTCGGTAAAATTTCAGTGTTTTGCAAATAGAAATTGATCCATAGCCCGTTAGACAGAAGCGTTTGGACCGTTGAATTCCTCTGGAAAATCCCGAATACGGTTTTTGACATTATATATCATTGGATTCGTCTTTTCGAGACGATTCTAAAGGTGTAATTTGGTAACCACTGTTTTCGGAGATATTTTGTACGGTTTTTATCGGTACGGTTACGGTAAAACGTGTTTAAAGATGGCCAGAATGGATAAGTTCAGTGAGACTGTTAAGAATTGGCCAAAGCTTACAAATGTTAAAGAGTATGCTGTTTGGAAGGAGGAGTTTGAATCAGTTGTGAAAAGTGAGGATTTTAGAATGTGGTGTTGTATGATTGATGGATATGTTGCTCCTACACGTCGTGTCGAAGGAAGGGTTATAGTGATGT